>VZTN01013769.1:0-14516 GCA_013400515.1 Erpornis zantholeuca | reverse complement strand
TTGCAATCAGGGTGAGGACTATCGACTCCTGTTTCAAGATCAGGCAGTGCATCCCTTGAGCCCTGTTGGGTTAAGTGCTTTAGAGAGACCAAAGATGACACTGACCCCACTGAGAGGACCTCACATGTTTCTCTTTCCTTTAAACTAAAAGCTTTCACACAGTAATTGTGTTGAGAAATGTACCATCCTTGATCTGAAATGAAATAACAAAGGAAGACATTCAGATTAAAAGTAATCTCTAGCAGCCTGAATATGACCAGGACACATCAAAATACTGTAACACATTGTTCTTGGGCAGCCTTGCTTCCCTTGGACACTCTCAAAAGGCACTCTCTGCTGCTGTGAAGTGTGCTTAGGCTGATTGCTAGGGCAGAATCTGACTGACACACACAGAGCCTTCATTCGGCCTCATCCCTCACGTTTGCAAAGCTCTACAGTAGCTCTTTCTGGCAGACTGAGTGGAAATAAAGTCCAGGCAGACCCTGCACTGGTATCTGATGTTATCCAAGAAAGCCAGTTGCCTTTGCATTACATTTCAATATTTAAAATCTTTCCCTGATTTTCTTTTTCCTCCCAGACTAGCCTAACTTCAGACACTGAATTAATATTTCAGCAACTTTAAAGTTTACCTTAAAACTGTTCCCTTACATTATTCAGTATTTCCTTTTGAAAATTCAAAACTTCACAAAATTAGGAGGCAGTATTCTCAAGAAGAAATAACTTGCTGGAAGTCACTCTTGTTCCTGATTGATCCTCACAAATAACATGTAGTCTTTGACTGAGCAGCTGAACAAAAACATCTTACCCTAGTACATCTGATTATTAGCTACTAAGACTGAAATGCAGATGTCTCCACTATAAGTTTTTGCAGAAAAAAAAAAAGAAAAACCCCAAATCTGAATCACTATTTGACCCCCAAAATTCCAGTGGTTTGAAATATGGCAGAGAAAAAGTTAGGAAGTTCTTGTGAATTCGTGCTCACAAATTCTTAATTTACAGAAGGGAATTTCTTCAGTGATCAGTTTGTGTGTGGTGCACACACACACAGAGAAGCCTGGGCACTGCACCTCCTTGGCCCAGAAGCATTTCCAAAGGAAACATTTATAAAAGAACTCCATCCCTTGAAGACTGCAGCTGACCAGGCTTAAACAGCCAAGATGACACCTGAACTTGGCCAGAGTCTGACATCAGCAGAACTCCCTAAACACTGAGAATTTACATCAATTCAATGCCTTAGCTGTGAGAAGTTTCGAAGTTACAGCACAAGCTAAAGTGGACTGCTGTTTGTTTTGCACTTCTCTCTTCCCTGTAAGAAGAAAACCAAAAGTGACACCTATAATAACAAGATAAAAAAAACCTACCCTCAAGAAAAAAAAAAACAACCTTGCATGTGTAGGCCATGTTTTTCCTTATTTTTGTGAAACGAAGTGTAGATCTATGTGATCTTTACTTTTTAAATAAAGTCCTATTTTCTTCTGCAGAACAATGGCATCCTCTGCTTAGGAAACACTTCTCCTGCTGCAGAAATTTAGAAAACCATGCCCTTGCTTTGACACCAAACAAACAAAACACCACAAACCCACAAAATAAAAAGTGAACATGGAACAGGAGGATTTCTTTCACTTTTTTTCCCAAAGAATTCTAAGAAAGGCTGAAAAGTCAATTAAGTTACTTCCATCTAGGTAGTCTTAATATATTTCAAATGTACCAGGTTTGTATGTTTTATCATTGTTTCCCCTACAGCCCACAGAAATTGAAGTTGTTCAATTTCTTTCAATCATCCCCTGGTAGCAGCAGAGCATTCCTACCTGGTTTCAAATTCCAGTTCTGAGTGAGAGAGCAGCCAGGTGCTCTCACTCAAAGAACAATAACCTTGTCAAGACACCTTTTGTGCCTGGCTTGTAAAATCTAAAATGCTGGCTCTAGTCAGAACATCAGCATGCAAAATTAAGTGAGTCTGATTGGCCTACAACTTAAAACCAAGAAAATGTTCCAGTGAAGAACTGGTGTTGCAAAGAACTAGACAAATACTATCTCTGCCATCTAAAAAAAAAAAAAAAGAGATAAATTTTATATCAGGTAGCAATGAAAGATCAATGACTATTACTTATACAAGGCTTCTTATTTATTTCTTCTAAATCAAAACTTCAAATTACTAGGTTTGTTAAGGTTCCTGAACATGATCTCAGTTACTTCAATTTAATTAATTTTCAATTAATTTGTCACTATTTTAATACATCTATTGTCTTCTGTGTTTTTGCTCTAGTATTTCCCACATTACCAAATTACAAGATTAATACACTATTACTGATCAGTTAAAAAATTAACTTTTTGAAAATTGCAACATTTTTCCGTGTATCAAACTATGTATTACAAACCAGAAATTACTCTTATTTTTGTTGTCCAAGAACGAGAGTGAAGGCCCTGCCCACCAAGATGACTCAAGGAAAGAAAAATCAGGATTCAGCCATTTTTCCTTTACAATAATCCAGCCGTAACTCTGACGAAAAAATAGCTTTGAAAATTGTTAATAATCCAAAGTTTCTGCAAACAGGAGGGAAAATCCCCACATTGATTTCTTAAAATAATTTTAACAAGGTCACGAGAGTGAGGATTTTAAGACATTCACACCAACATTGTCATGCTAGTCCATAGTATTTTTAGTAGTGTGACTTCAAGAAAAAATATAGACAAAAGCTAAAAATTTCTTCTTTTCCCATGGCAGACCAAGTGAAAAAGCAAAATTAAATAAACATGAATGAAGTTTTAACTCAGTGTTCAGCATTAGAACTTTGGGTATCATTTCATTATTGTAAAATCATATGTACAGTATTGACATGAAGACTTTGGGGCAAACACAATTTTTAAAATATAGTAGGTCAGAAAACTAGAAAAGTTGATTACTCTGAATATATATACTAAACTAGTTAGGCCTTTATACCCTAGCCGAGCAATTTAAATAAAAATAAAGCATTACTTATTCTTGTAAAATCCTGAAATGTCCTGGTCGGTGAAAGCCTGAAGACTTTTAACTACTTGATTGATCCATGAAGGATTTCCATAGTTTCTAGAAAACCATGAACACAGACCTAGTAGCAGAATTCTTTAACAAACTGCCAATGAATAGGAGAAAAATATGGAATAAATTTAAAGACAATATCTCTTTAGTAAGTTATTAATAAAAAAATCAAATACTCAAAATGTAAGATTTTAAAAAGTAATTTGATTTTCTACATAATTATTTCCAATTTTTCAGGAAACTAAACCAGAAGCAAATGTGTATCTCTCTGTCTTGCTTGACCTTTCTGACATGTGCAGAAATGCATTCTGGAATTTATTCTGTCATCTGTGAGACTGGAAATGAAATGCTGCATTTGATCATATGCACCAAGCAGTATGTCAAGCAGAAGATAAAATAAGCACACAAGGTCTATTGCCCACTGTGATTGAGCTTGGGGAAATATAAAAGCAGGAGCCTGGTTTTGTACACAATATGAACACACATGCATGCACAGAACACAGAAAGGCCTCAAACAGCAAAGGTACCTTTGATGCAGGCAATTTTTTATAGTTTTTCATTTGGGTTATTTGTACATTTTTAAAAAAGCAACTGAAATGATAGAAGATTCAATGGCACAGAAAAAGCATTAAGAAACTGAAAGTCCATTTCCTTATAGTGGGTCTCCTTCAAATATTCCTAGAATACATATAAAAAGCTCCACTGCATTCTGTTTTCATGGCACACCAAACTACTTAAAAATAATTCCTTGAGGTTACAAAAAATAAATAATTACAGGCATGAAATGCATTATTCATTTATTTGTTTTTACCAAAACATATAGATCATGAAAATAATCAGCTAATTATTTTTTATATTGGGACATCTTATAGTTTCATAGGCACTTTAAACTTAAAGGGGACCTGAGGCAAAAAGTAATCCTTTTTTCAAAGGCAGAAAAAAATGCAAGTTGCTCATGAACAGAGCAGTCATATCTCTAAAGTTACTCAGTTCCCATTTAATTTGCCTTCCATATTAATGTCAGCATTTCCTGCACTTTCTGGGATGGCTTCACCTATCATTTACTGATTAAGAGCTGTCCCTCATGCAAAAATCAGCAAAACCGGCTACAATATGAAGTTGCTACAAACCATTCCTGTTTTTTTTCTTTTCCCTATTTGAGCAAATCTCCTTGATAAAGAAACTTCTTTACCCTTTGCCTTTAAAAACATATATACCATGTCTGCATTTATCTCAGGACTTCATGTCATGGGTTTAATGAGTTCCAGGTGTCTTGTGTAACTTGACACACGGTATGTTATCTATTTGCAATAAATTATTATTATTATATGCTACAGATTTCTAAAGTCTTTGGAAGTCATCTTTTTATTAAAAAATCCAAATACACTCTTAAGTTATTGGAATTAGTCCTATTAGACTGCAAAACTGAGATTCTTTAGTAAGTGCAAGTCTAATTATAGAGAACAAAGAAGAAAATTACTTAATTCATTTGACAAGCCCTTAAATAGCATACAAAATAGCTCTTATCATGAAAAATAAAAATGTCAAATCCTGACGGATCACCAGATACTGAATGATAGGTAGCTTTCATGTTTGGAGACTTGAGTGCTATGATAGGCTGAATCTGAGCAATTTACAGATAGAATATACTACGCCAGGAGGAGAAGAAAGAAATACTATTGAGGAAGATTGTTAAAAGAATGGTATTTTCACACAGCATCGACCTGATGGCTTGAAATGTCAGAGACCACACAGCTGGTTCACTACTGTCTTTTACCAGATTTAGAACTATCAGATTTGAAGAAATTGAGTGCAAAGCATTGAATGAGATCCTTACACAGCAGGTTATGACAGATGCCTTGCAGAGGTATAAGATGCAGGAGGCTGGAAAACCATTTCAGGGCTAAAAAGGATTTGGGTGACTCCACTCTAGGTGAGGTTTTCAGACAATAAATACCATTAAAATTCTGCTGTGTATTGAGTATACTTAAGCCAGACATTGTATCTCTGTATTCCTTGTTGCATCTATAAAGATGCATGGATGAACACAGCAAGGTAAAAGTACAGAAATAAGCCATAAAGGCTTGGCACACAACAACCAGATGACTTAGCAGTGACTAATAATGAGGAATGAATGTGCAAATATGTAAGGATGGCTTCAATTTTTTCATCTAGTAGAAAAATTTTGCAGTTCATAGGGAACTACTATTTGTAAATGTGTATTGAAATCCTACAAGTAATCTGGATGAATTTTTCTCCCAAAGCTGCATGCCTTAATTTGAGAACAGTTAAGAACATAAGCATTCCTTTCCAAAATAATCACTGGGACACTATTTGTATTGATTCTGTTAGTCCTTTCAATATCATTTATTCAGGCTAAAAGTTACTAATTACATGAGCAACTTTACATGCTCAAAACCAATTAGTGGTTTGTTTTTTATTTTTGCTTATATCCATGAAAAGCTAATCTCCGAAAGCCAAATCTACTATTACTCTTTCGTAAAAGAACATATAGAAAATCTTCTGGCCATTACAAGTAAGAGCTCCTGACAGGCTCTGTGTGAGCACACAGCTTCACATCACTATCAGCAGAACATTTTCTGAAGCACAAACGTCTCACAGGTTTCCATGTAGAGGCCAAGGTAGATGAACTCAAGCATGACACAGGTTTGAGTCAGGTCAGTTTGTAACAGCAGTAGCATGAAGACCTTCTAGTGTTCATCTCAAAAATGGGAGAGCTGGCACAAAAAAATTACTGTAGTGTGCACATTAGTTTGCATTTGCTGACTGCCTCAGGGAGCCCAGCAGACACCTGTCCTGACAGCAGAGTTAACACAGCTTGTGCTGAGCAGTGATTTATTGCTTTCAGCGACAAACGTTTAAAACTGCCCTTTGGTTATTTTAAGTATCAGCAACTTAGCCAAAAGCTCTTTCCAACTTGCACAGCTCAAGAAACCCCATGAGAACTTTCTAAAGTTGGACTTGCTCCAAAACTCTCAAGGAAGAATTTAAGCTTTCATAGATATGCATGAGTTTTAACCCCATAATAATTCTTCCTTCATAAATGCTGTGCTCATCATCCATGCTACCAAAAATAGCACATGCAACCTTTTTTAGTCTTGGCAATTATGTACCGTATAACTATATTTAACAGAGAAAGGAGCCTGCAGAGGATTGCTTACACAATGAGGTATATATAAAGTGACTGAATGATCAAATTGCCTATTTCAAGAGTATAAATATTTTATGTTTCCAGCCAAGAAGTGTTCCGTAGAAGTTGTTTTCCCTTGAAGTCTGGGTGACTTTTGCAAACTCCTGCCACATTCTAGCAAAGTTGAATGTGACAAGAGACATGGATTACTTTTGTAAATGAAAAAGTCCCGAGCTACCCGCAGGCTCTCCTGAGCAGAGTGTTTGTTACAGATGATTCAGTAAAAGCAAAACAAGTTGAGGGAAGCAGCTGTTCACACTGACAAAAGTGCCATGCACCATTCATATTGTTAGGTGAATATTTTAAGGCAATTGTAGGAAGCATTTCTCTTGGTGGCTACTTTATTTTCTCCCCAGTAAGTGCAGTTTTTGAATACATGCAAAACAGCCCCATCTTCATAGCTGGAGGTGTGCTCAGCAGAAGTCCCTGCAGCAGCTCCAACACATCTGTCCTAATTGCTTTTCCTTCTCATTCTCGTGTAGGCAGCTCTTCCCCAGATAACACAGTGAAAAGAGTGCCTTATAGAATCATAACATGATTTGGGTTGAAAGGGATTTTAAAGAACATTTAGTTCCACCTCCCTCACCACAGGCAGGGACACCTTTCCCTAGACCAGTTATCTCAGAGTCCCATGGACCTGGCTTTGAACACTGCCATGGCTGGGGCATCCATAGCTTCTCTGGACAACCTGCTCTAGTGCCTCACCACCCTCACAGTAAGGGATTTCTTCCTAACACCCAATTTAAATGCACTCTGAGTTTAAAACCATTCCCCCTTCTCCTATCACTAATGTCCTTGTAAAAAGACCCTCTCCATCTCTCCTGTAGCCTCCCTTTAGCTACTGAAAGCCCATGATATGGCCAACCCAGAGCCTTCTCATCTCCAGGCTGAAAACTCCCTCAGTTTTTTTCCCATAGGAGAGGTGCTCCAGTCCTCTGAGCATCTTCATAACTCTCCCCTGCACCAGCTCTGACAAGTCTCTGTCTTTCCTGTGGTTGGGATCCCTGAGCTGGACCGAGAAGTCCAGGTGGGGTTGAATGGGAGGTGCAGAAACCCCTCCCTCACCCTGCTGGCTACGCTGCTTTGGATGAAGCCCAGGACATGTTTGGCTTTCTGGGCCATGAACATACATTGCTGGGTCATATCCAAGCTTGCACCCCCAAGTGCACCACCTTCTCCCCAGGGCTCCTCTAAATCCATTAATCCCCAGCCTGTATTGTTACGTGGAACAATAAGTGTGCAACTCCCTCACTGTGGGAAATCCTTCACAGAGGATTTAGAGGCCTCATAGGCATGCTCTGTAACCAATGATTTTGGTTACAGAACTGTAAATTGTGCTCTTAATAATTCACAGTCTGCTTAAAGGAGATTTTCCTCCAAACTTACATGGTTCCACAAAATAGCAAAAAATGACCCATGCATAGATAACAAGAGACTGAGATGAAAGAAGACATGCAGGCATTGATGAAATGCTACCACTCATCTGGGCCAAGAGGATAATTTAGATTGAAGATTTTGAAATTTCTATAATCTGAGTTCAAATATATTGTTTTGTTGCACTCCAGGTGGTGGAGTTAAAATTAAAATGGCAGCGATACCTGATCGTGGTACTCTTTTCCCCAGAAAATGTAAACAGAACTATAATCAAATACTTCTACATGTAAGTTTTATGAAGCATTATACAACATGAGATACTCAAAGTATCCTTATTAATCACGCTAATGGGTGTGTAGGTAGGAGGGGGTGTATGGAATAGTTAGCTGTATTCAAATTACATAACAAACTTCAGATAAGAGGACTTGAAAATTGAGGAAAAGTGCCTAAGCACAGTACTTTTACAATATGTGTAAAATCTTAATACACACATTCCTGAACTGCTAATCAATCTGGTTTTCTATTAATCATGAACACAAAAGGCATTATTTTCTGGAAGAATAACTACAGGACTAGGAACCAAGAACACAAATTCTAATCCTGCCTTTCATTTACTTTTCTAGGATCAAATCAGTTTACATTTCTGGATTTGCCTTTATTAATAAATATATTATTGGAATAGCTGCTGGTGTGGCTTTGGATGAAGGCAGCTAGTCACCTTTCAAACAACAGCCATGGTTTGGAGATGGAATGGGTCAGAGGCCATTCCCAATAACCTGTGTGTGATTGGTGTACTTGAGCAGCTAAGAGAGAATGGTGGTATGGACAATGGGGTGTTTGATGCCAGGCAGCCTCATTGCTAACAAAACATACAGATACATTTAAATTAAAAAATTAAATAATTAATTTATTAAATAAATTTAAAAGTAAAGCTACAGAAAACACTGCTTCTGCATGCTGTTTTTCTGCTTGTGCAAGTGGAGTTGTTAAAGCTGTGTAGCAGAGAGGGGAGTTTGTGTTTGCATAACCTTTGGAAGTGGAAGGAGCTCTGAAAGCAGTAAGACTGTATTGGGCAAACATAAAGAGTAAAGAGAAAGAACAGAAGGTTGAAGAACTGCCCCTTGTATCTAAACAAAAGGTGTTCTGGGACATAAGGCATTTTCCCAAGGATAGCTAAATGAAAATTCAATCAGAAGAACAGTTGAGGAGGTAGGATTTACTTTATGTGCAAATGAAAGAGTTCTTTGAAATTTTTCTTTTTCTTGTCAGCTTGATCAGAGGCCTACCTTATGATGTTTTACACTATTTCACACATATTGTACCATCTACCAAGTTCAAAGGCCTGTAATGGCAGAAGTCAGGCTCATAAGACTGTGAAATGGGCTTTATGAATAGGATGGACCAAACATTAGCTTTATGCATTAATTAGCCTTGTGCTTTAAGTCATTTAGCCTTTCTTCCTACTTTAAAGAAAGTGAAGCTAGATGACCAGAGGGCCTGGAATACAAAATTGGATTAATATTTTACTTAATGTTAGTGTCATATTAGATTCAAGTTAACATAAATTAAGAATGAAGCTACATGAAAACACTGCTAATATTCTAATAAACCTACAAAAGTTATGACACAAACACTTATGTATAATGCCGTGGGCCTGATATGAGCAATCTAAACTTTAGGAAAATGGAGTGTAAAAATGGCTGAAGACATATAGCACTACTGCTTGCTAACACACAATTGTGCTAGTAATATTTCTAAAATGTCTGTACTAAAATAATAGTAAGGAGCAATGATATAACTTTTATCTCCAGGTTACAAAACTATTTTTTGGCCTGAGGAGAGAGAGAAAGGGCTCCCCCCCTTACTGCATTACAAACCCCAAACAGAATGTAATACTTACAATGTACAATGACATCTTTGGTTTAGCTTGTTTTTCTTACAGACAAAATATTTTGGGTTTATTTCTATCCCTAAATGGCATTCCTCTCCTTGCAAGGAATGATCTGTATGAAGAGATTTATCAGCACTTCTACAAAAGCTTTCTTCCATACTGTGATTTTGAGACTTCATTAACACAGCAAGCATATTTCAGTCCTTGTCTTAGGAGTTGCTAATCTTCAAGATTCATACTGGCTAAGAAATAACAGCAGAGCTTATATAAGTCACTCAGCAAGGAAGCTGCAGTGGCATATAGCTTGGGGCTTTATTTTATTGTGGAACTGCCAAGGTATGGCATGGCTTGATCATCCTATAATTAACCCAAGAAACGTATGCTTCCAGAAGTTCACCACAATTCTTAGTGTTGAATCGCAGCCCTTCATGAAATAAACAACAATCACATTACATTGGCCCAGGTGTGAGGAAAAAACCTGATTTTTTAAATGGTAGTTAAAAAAAGGAAAACAGAGCAATGATGCATTTAGTGTTTCAAGGCAGGAGATTACTAATATCAGGTAATGCCTTGACACAGGAGAATAATTTGTTTCACTTTCAAAGTCCTACTGTAAGAGTAATTTCTATGAGTTTTACGTTATTCAAGTATTTCCTTCCCATTTTTTCCAATACTATGCACAAATATTGTGCATGAAAATTCCACTGAATTGTTTAAAAGACAATACAAACGATAGATAACCTTTAATTTGATAGAGATTTGAATAGGTCTTGATGATTTAGGTGTAATCATAACTGCTTAAAAAAAATTATATGAGGAATTCAACAAGTAAAAATATTTCAACAAAAAGCAAATTTTATATGATTTTTGAAAAAATCAATTTTGAATCTCAAGATGACTATCTAGTTCTGAAAAATTTTAAGTATTTAATTCGGAGGTAAATAGTTTTTGCCTTCTACACTAATTTAGAATATAATTTTTTATTTTAATCCAAGTTGTACATTAAAAATATAAATAGGCATTTCTTTTAAAATGCTCTTTTAGTTCTTCCTCATGTTTTTCACTGAAATTACAATACTCCCTCTTTCAACAAAAACAGTATTATTTGAAATTTTTCCATTGGATTTTTTTAATACTCCTTTGAGATTTAAATATTCTTCCTAAAGGCAAATAAGTGAGGGTGGCTAAAAAATGCAATAGTTATTGCTTATTAATAGGACCTGCAACAAATATGGTTTTATTACCAGTGTAATGCACTAAATCACTCTCTACACTAACAAGCTGAAATAAAGTGGAGTGCCTATGGGTATGAGTTTCTCTATTCAGTTGTCACATCAAGTGACAAAGGAATGTATGTGCTCATGCAATACTTCAGAAGATTCTTTTACTCCTTTTTTTTTTTTTAACAGAATTAAGAGGACTCATTGAAGCAGTACAAGACAGGAGAAAATTGAATTTTGTGCTCTGGAATAATGCATGTGGTTTTCAGTGTGACAGTCAAAGCTGTAACGTGAAGAGCAGGAAGCATAAAATCTTGATTAGGCTGAAAGGAAAACAAAAGAAGTGATAAGCCTTTATAATTTAGATTTTCTGTACAAGAGATGAAAAAATATAGAAAATGGCATCTGCTCACATCTCAAGAGATGGAGATATAAGTATAAGCAATCCTGAGCTAAACTGAACAAAACATTTGATTTAATAGAAGCAATATTTGACCCGTGGCCATTATAGCCATCTTTTGGGAGAACATGGGATACTATTACTGTCTTCTTACAGAGAAATGTCACGGTTCCTACAGAAAATTAATCATGTCATCCCTGTATTTTACTCCAAAAGGCAAAATCTGCTGCCACAGAGTCACTTTATATTGAAGGGAAGTCAGAGTATGATAAATGTGTATATTGTTGTCCAATATTCCCCAGTGTTTAATGCCGAGTCTTACAGGTCCTTAAATTAAAGATACTGCAGGAGCTTCCAGAGGCTGAGGAAGAACCAGTGGGTTTCCTGAAATCTCAGCAGGTTTGCCAAGATTGGTCAATAGACAAGTAAGAAACGATTTATTCATACTTGTAATCTATCCTTGAGAATATTAATACCCTGATTTGAGTATGATCTTGTGCCTGCAATGTCTTTCCCTGTGCCAGCCTTCTGCACAACCATTCCACATCACCTTACAGAGCTGATTCATTATACAGGCCTGTCCCAATGGGACCTTATCTCTTTTTTATATATATACATACTTTTAAATGATATGAAAGGCACTGAGATAGTTTTAAAAAAAAAAAATCCTTAGACATGCAAGAAAGATTGAAGAGATGGCAATACTGAACTGAAATCTACTTCTGAAGTCACACAACTTCAGAGAAATAAATAAAACTGTGTGTGGGTATATATATATATATACACATATATATATATATCCATGGTGGAGATNATTTGAGCATTAATGACTATCCTCTAGTCTCTCTTTCAATACTCTACAGAGGACACATATTCCACAGCATTCTGTTCAACTTCAGGCTGTTATGAAGTGAGTAAGATTTTAGGACATTGAATATCTACTGGGAGCTAGTTAGAGCTGTAGTTCTGCCAATATTTTAATCAAAACTACAGTTTTGAAACACCCAGGTTGCTGAAAAACTGCTCTCAAGTTACAACATTACAGTATTTTCACTCCTGCACACTTAGGGTCCTTTAATTTACTTCTCTTCAAGTGCCAATTGAAACAAATGCATCTACCAGCTTATGGCGAAAGCCATACAGTCTAGGAACTTTTAAAAACAGACATTTTCTTGCTACTTTCATCTTTCCCACAGAACTTATTATTCTCTTAGATGAAAAAAAAAAAAATTTGCTTTGTGGCAGACTGCCTTTGAGAATACAACTCTTAACGACAAACTATACCAATGTAGTAATTAACTCCTTGGCAAGAAGAATAAAGAGCAACCTATTCATCCCTCATCAAACAGAAACTTTTTCATTCACTTTATTCACTAAATTGTTCGCTTAAATAAGCAGAATCTTCAGCTTGTTAGAGAAGAAAAAAAAAAGGAAATGTAGAAAAGCCACAAGGCATGTGGGGCAGAAAAACTTGTCTATTTTTTCAAGCCATGTTAGTTCATTTGACAGAGTGTATTTAATTTAGAAATTCTTTTCTTGGATTCTGAATACACACTCAAATCAACCATGATTCTAACCCCACCCTCAAACAAGCCCATGACATAAATCAAAGGAATTCTTGCAGCTCACGAAATTCCTCTTAAAGCTACATGTTACATCAGAAATCAGACAATGGATACTTTACAAGAACACAATTACTTTCTAATTATCTTTTAACTGAGATAAGAATTAATTAAAACTTAAAGATAAGACTTCTCTCTCCAGTTGCAACTAATTTTTAATACAAATATTTACATTTGCTGCGTGTGTCTTCATTCTGAGGGACTTGGGATGAAAATTTGAATTCCCTAGAAGTGATCATTTAATCCACAATTGATAGGTGTTCAGGACAACAAAATTTATCAGAATTAGCTTTTATGGGATACTTTAGCCCTTCCATTACTGATCATTTGAAAGTTGGAAAGAAACTAAATTTTTGCTATGATATTTCTATTTTACTGATGCCTCTGCAGCTCAGTAAGGAGGAGATTTAATGATTCTATTTTCATTGTACATAACATGGAAGTGAAGTGAGACTTCACGATTCTCCATTGGATGGGATGGAGAGCGAAAAATGGTAGGCAACCTAAGATGGACATTGTCCAAGAGACAGCTTGAGAAGATATTTCTCATTTTAATTCTCCACTTTTCCATTTTCCTAACAAACACAGAATAATTTTCGAGCCCCAAGGGACAGGCTGATTTTTTTGTGTATGGAAAATAAAGCAGAATAATCTGCTTTAAAATAAGCTGGACATTTTCAGACTTTTTGTGAAAACAATGGATCATACCATGGACAAATACTCTACAAAGTACAACTAGAGATCACAAAAAGTTCTTGCAAAAAAGACAAATATTTCACAATTTTTAGGTTCCTAGTAAACATGTAGAAGTGTCTACTCTGTGCTACATTCCAGTTTATCTGCAACAGAAAGAATGATAATTTGTGTTTTAACAGAAAATTCTGAATATTGGGAGGTTTTTTCCAAACTCCTATCCACTGATGGCAAGACTGGGTTTTTTAATAAATGCACCATAATTTTGCAGTGATTGTATACTGTAACCATTTGCATTGCAGATTAGCATGCAGTGGGAGGAAACCTTTGGATAGAACTAGTTCACACAAATATTAGAAAAAAATGACTATACTAACAGTTGCCTTTTTTTGCTTTGATTGTTCTTTGGCATTTTTATTTCATGCCAGTAAACTGTGAAGAAACAACAAAAAGCTGGTTTTTTTCTTTTTATGTGTACTTCCTAAATGCTAAGCTTTACCTCATCTTTCAAAAAACATTTCAAATAGCACCAAAAATAAAAAAAAAAAAAGAAATAACACCATGAAAGTGAATGCAAGCATTAAACCAAAAAGTTCTACAGTCAAAATCTGATGGGACAGATCCTCCTGCTCTGTACTGCACCTAAGGAGATCAGCAGCTGGATTTTCCTTTGAACAGAGATCTCGTTGTGGGACTAATGTAGTTGTTGGAAGGCTTCTGCTTAGTACTCAGTGAAAAAGTAATCTGATTATGATACTCTCATGCACAGGATGCCTTTTAGTCACTGTGTGTTTTACAGATCTTGCTTTCTTGTTAGATCCTTGAAGCCCTTGTGTTTTTAAAAGCTTTTCTATTTTGGTTGTAGGCTTTTTCTTACTGTACTGAGCAAAATGATGGCAAAAGGAGTCTGAAGAGGTTGTTGAAATACACAAAATGCAGAGTCTAAGGTATCTAGTGCAAAAACAAAAGGAAGAGCTACACAAATTTCACCTGGAAGCTCAAATTGTTGAATTTCTTAAAATTTATGATAAAAATAAGGGGGTTGGGGTTTTTTGAAGTGGTCTTTTTAGTTTTGCTTTTTTTTTT
>VZTN01013744.1:11171-21546 GCA_013400515.1 Erpornis zantholeuca | reverse complement strand
AGGTGATTTTATTCACTATCTTTTTAAGATATAGGCTTCCAGTGTTCATCTAAAACCTCTGTTGTGATGCAACATGTGCTCTTCATATATTTTAAAGTGTTGCAGAGATAGCTCTGGATTCTGTACCTTATATAAGTTTTGTTTTTGCTATATATGTATTATGTCATAAATGAAAACCTCTCTACAAAGATCTACAAAGATCTTCACTGTTCTTGTACTGGTTTTGAAGAGAATATAGTATACACATCTTCTATTATTTTCTTCCTGAACACAAATTTTAGCTTTTCTTAGCTGTGGCCTCAGATATCTAAAAGGCAAGGCTTATAAATTAAAGGCTTAGAGGAAATATCATATTAATTGTATTTTCTTCCCATTTGGAAGATTTAAAGTACATAGAAAAGTAATTATTTCTATGGCTTGCATGATAATTACAACATAATTAATCAGAGTTTTATCACAGCACCCAATGGAAGCAATATATTGCTGCCCCTCTGGAATGTTGTTTGCAGTTGGAATGTTGGGGAAAAAATTGCAATATCCATTTCACTTTCAATAATTTTAATACTTCACTCTAAAAATGTGAAGATCTGGACATTTACTTATGGCTGGTTCTTTATCTTGAGTGCAATTCATATTGAAAGTATGGTCCTGCCTTTTACTTAGGCAAAAGGTATTAAGTGGCAATGTTTTCATGTACTTCTTATTCCTTTTATCAACAGGCAAAATTTAAATAAAATGTTTTTTTAAAAATTCAGGGTTTGGCTACTTTTCTCTCATATTATGGTTTCAGCAGTCATGTGTTCTACCTAATTCAGACAAGTTCATAATTTTCAGCCATGAATGTCAGTGCCTAAAGGTGTAAGGTTCAAGCAGATATGTTTGGTCTTTGACCAGGCCTATTCCCATTCCTGTGCTGGTCCATGTGAAAAAGACCTGAACATAAACATTGTTTCTGGTAAAACAAATCCATTAAGTTGACAAATATGAGGTCAATCTCACTGGCAGCCAGCTGTATCAGAAATCAATTCATAGCATTCTGTATGTTGAGTTCAAAGCTGTTTATCAGCAAATGAAACCTCATGATACCCCAGAGATCTAAGGAATATTACCATTTTCATCTTTGACACAAAGAAAGTGAAGTGCAGAACAGAAGTTGTTAAAGGCTGTGCAGTAAATCAGACATGGATTAAGAAACTTGGACTTCTAATTCCCAGCTGTGTACTAAACATTCCAGATCACACTGGCTTAATACAGATGGAATTTAGATGAACTTCAGTATTTGCTGTTCCTCAGAGTAATATAAAAGACTATGCCTCTTGCTACTCAGCATGTAGCAGTGTTCCAGCAGAAAGCCAAAGTACAGAAAGTAGCCCTGAATACCTTTGAATTCTAATGCACGGGGGTAGGCACCTGGAAGGTGAAAAAGCCCAATAGTTTTGAAGCATAGAAATTCAAGATAATTTGTTACTTTATATTTCTCTGCTTATGCTCGTGTATTTCCCCTTTTGACCTATTCTCTTCTTTGCAGCATAAAACATTTTCCATTTTTTTATGGCACATAGCACAAGAGCACCTTAATCAGATCTAAGTATACATAAATGTTTACATACTACCATAATAATTAACTATCCCAGAAACTTATTCCATGAATGTATATGCAAAATAAAAAAAAAAAAAAGATTGTGAAAAAAAGCCTCTGAAGAGGAAGTATTGTAAAACCAAGTCAGCTTTCCCTGCCCTTGTTGCCCTCTGCTGTTTGCAGTACTGTTTTCAATCTGCCACTAGCATTGGTAATGTTTTCTTTCAGTGCAAGGCTAGAGACCCCATGAGGGTCTGCTACAAGTTATTTGAATAGGACAGAATGATAGAAAGATATAAATAGGTCCTAAATGACATAAACTTCCTTCTAGACTCGCCATATTTGTTGAGTTTACTACAGGCAAATGTTATTCAGTAGTTTTGGACAATAGCATCTTTGATAGTGTTCTAGCAGCTCATCGAGAAAGATTCTCTAACCTGTGCTCAAAACCTGCCTATTTTATAGGAGTGAAAAGTAGTTTGACTATGCCACTGAGTATTGTGCAGCTAGTTAAGTGTCAGGACAAAAGAATTTCATAAACTCTCCACTTGCAGTCCTTTAATTACACAATTTCATCTCAGGCAGTTTTACAGAGAGGCACTCTGCTCACATGCAAACACTCAAGTAACCTGCTAAGGAAAGAAAGCTCCATGGAGTGGAAATGGCATCTGCCTACCCAAACAGAAATAGCAAAGAGCTGTGACTTTCCATGTATCTTGGGGAAGAGAAGAAAGGATAAGAAAGGATAAGAAAGGTAGTAAAGATTCTCAGTTGGGAGCGCATTTTACCACAAGGTACTTCAAAATAATGAAATAGGGGATGAGGCCAGCAGCAGCCTTCTTAAAAAAACTTAGGAGATACCACAGTGTTAACAGGATGCCTGTTTAGTTGGGGCACAGAAGAGTGGCCCAAAATGAGCTCTTTAGACCTCCGTTAAAAATCAGTGAAATAGTTAATATAATTGAATAAAACCCCAATTTAACACTATACACAAATCTTTTATGCAACCTTTGATGTTCCTAGCTATAAATGGGACCAAGAAAGAAAGTGGGGAAAGTGGTGTTAACACAGACACTGAAGAAATGAGAATTAGAATGAAAAAAAAAAAAGATAAATTTTTAAAAGCAATTCAGAACCATGCATCTGCTGCGCATGATTTTCCCTGCTGCCAGTGCTCTAATGGAACCTAATTACCTGCCCAATGTATTGCATTATATTCCTTATTTTTGCTTTTATTTTACAAAACCACTCAGAGTTATTCCTGCAAGTGCAAATACGCCGGCCAGCTTTCTCAAGGAGCAGCTCTTTTCCTAATCGCTCTTAGACTGTTCCAGCTCCTTCACCTCACTCTGGGCACTTTCCTTTCCTTTCGCCAGGCTTCAGCAGAGCTTTAAAAGCAAAGCGCTTGCTGTTCCCACCTTTTCCACAGGGTGTCAGTGAAGGCTCGGAAACCAACGGGAGTCGCCAGGCTCAAAGGGTTTGGAAAAATTACTGGAGGCTTTCCATAAGTGAGGACAGTTCTGTGATAACGAAGCTGGTTTCTGGACCCATCCTCCAAACAATGACGATTTCCTGTTCCCCAAAAAAGTCTTGCAGGAAAGTCCCACCAAGGACAAAAAACCCAAAGGTTAAAATCAAAGTTAAAATTTAAGACGGATTGCTGTTAGAAATCCATCAAGAAAGCTTCACCTCATATTCCTGAAGAAAAAAACCCTCTCTAATATGACAATATAGTGAGATTGGTATTTTTCACATACAAATTTAGTCCCTGTGGTTTTGTGTCCTGAGGCATTTTAATTAGAGGCTGTAATGGTGTTTAATCAATTAGCACAGCTCACTGTATCTCAAGCTGAGTATGAAAACAATACAAAGGTTCCATCTGGTATAAAGTGCAGCTGCTTGCCTCCTGGAAGATTTATGCTGTCTTGAGCATATTAAACACTGTGCTGCAGTCCTTCCGCTGGTGGACTGCTGGGTCAGCTGTCAATTTGTTTTCTACATGTCAACCCTAAATCATTTCCTTTACACTCCAGAAGTCTTCTCAGCCTCTTATTCAACGGGTCACCTTTCAGTGCAACTTCCTGGCCAAAATAGAAATGTAATTTCCATAACGAGCAATACCTGACATTTTCATACATAAAGGAATGACTTTATCTTGTATCTAATTTTTGGTGAATAATAAATCCCAGATGGATGTAAACAAAGAATTATCATTTTTCATACTAAACTGCAATGATTTTATTTTGCTTTGGTAATTCTGTCTCACAACTGTTTGACTGAAATATCATCATATGGTCATCCAGAAATTATTTGGAACTGATGCTGTGATTATAAGACCTGGTAATTAGCATGTCCAAATGCATTAGGCAGAAAGCTTCTAAAAAACTTTACTCCTTCACAGTATTTTACAACCAGTGACAAAATAATGGGATAAATAGTTTTGAATTATACATTATTTATTCTCTATCTCTTAACCTACCCCAACCCCCCCCAGCTGTTTTCCCCTTGCAATTAGCTGGTTCTCCCCATGGAATTCTTCCTCTTGTTCTCTTTTGGTGATACTACCTGCTGCAAGTGAAGATCTAAGTGCAGATGAAGATCTGAGTGGTTGGGTGTCAAGCAACACAATCATGGAAGTCTGAAAGGAAGGCTAGGTAGATATGCTACCAAGGAATTCTGGAGAGCTAGAGCCCCTGTAAAAACACTGAATGTATACTGTGGGAAGGAAAAATGCTGTCATTAAAACTACCTTCATTATGAATAACTCCTGATTAAGGATTCTTCTGCTTTGACTTAAAAGTCTAAAAATTAGGTGCCTAAGACTAAGCTTATTTTATTTAAGGAAGGCTTCCCATGAGTTTTCCAACAATTTCGTTGTTGATCTTGATTAAGTGAAAGGAAGCACTTTAACTAAATTGCAGAGGATGTTTAATTAGTGGTTTTTGATACCAGCATCTTTTGAGAACAAAAGATCTAAAACAAAACAATATCTTCTTTGAATGGGGAGATATCTAATCCTTAAACTGTCCATCTCTTACCCACTATTAAGCTATAAACTCACACATTACTTCATTTTTACATAACTAATCTTATCTGAAAGAAAGGAGACCAACATAAGACCAGGCTGACATTGAAAAGTGATAGAAAGAATGACACAAAGAAAAATACACTGTTTTACACAATGTTTATTATAAAGGAAATTCTGGGAAAAAAATCCTGTATCTGGTAACAATACCTGTCAGATAAGAACTGTCCTTGAATATGTGATGCGATAGCTGGTAAAACAGACAATACTCTGAGCAAAGGAATTACACAGCCTACCAGTGAGGCAACAGCTCCTCATCAACAGGAAACACTGGATGTTTGAAGAAATACTTAAAAACAGGAGAAAAAGAGCAGGTGGCTAGGTCATGCTCCCTGTGTATCACATATAAACAAGTGTGTAAAATGTAGGTTCCATCCCACAGGAAAAATACTGAAATGGTAAAGAATGTACCTGAATAACATAGAATACGTGAGATCCCAAAGTGTTTTGCTGATTATCAGCATCACTGGAATGTACTAACAGGGAACTGTCACAGAGGATGAGGATGTACATAACTAAAACAGATATACAGCAACTAGTTTGCTTGCAGAAATATGTTTTCTGAGGTTTTCTACCTACCACATGTTCTATTGTACTGAAGGTTTTAAATGGACTTAAGAGTTGAGGGTTGTGGCCTACTCATGTGCTCCAGCCCACTTTAACATCTTAGGAACCTGCTTATCAAGGCATTAGAGAAGAAAACAAGAACTGAATTGTATGTGCTGGAAGCTTATGTCTGCAGATCACAACTGGGAGTAATAGCACAACCATCTAATTGGCACAGGATTCATTTTCTAACTCAGCCACATTACATAATTTTAGGCAATTAACGATCTAATGGAAATAGGAGTTATTAGCAGAAGATTTGCTATGTTATAAAAACAGACTGCCCAAAATGCCAGGTTTGGTCAGCTCTGGAGGAAGTGAAATGTGCAATCACAGAGTTTTCCTAATCCAACTTTTTTGATTAAAACAGACAGATTGGTTTAAAATGACCCACCACGCACGCACACACACACATCATTACCAGTATTAACTGGCAAACCCAGTCACCTCTGCAGAGCTGGCTATACTGATGGACCAGATGTTTCATAGCATTAATTGATACTATTACAAATAAAGCCTAAAAAAATCTCTATCCACACTTCCTATTACAGATGGAAGAGTCAGAAATACAGCTGTCATACTGTATATGACACTATGATAAAAAGATTTCACACTTCGCTGATTCAATTTAAAGCTGCATGACATTAAAATCAAGGTGTGTTTTCACAGCTGAAATGGTGTGAAACTTTGAAAAAATATGCTTCAAAAAGCATCCATCAGTCACTGCAGCATGGAGTTGCACTAGGGAAAACCTTTCTATGTCCATGTCTGTTTCAAAAGGAGATGTAAGAGTGACTTTTCTGCAGGATATACAAAGAAAACATAATTCACTATGCTAGTGACGTGTTCCAGCAAATATCTTACATATCATACAACTGAATCTGTATCATGGATCCTCATTGTCAGTGTGACATTCCACAAACTGGCTAAAATCCTTTCAGTCCTACTGTGCTAAAAACCAGGAGACATAGCACAGTTCTGCCAGGGCTGAGTGCACCCCCAGGTTCTGCAACCTCTGCCCCCTGCCCAGGAGCTAGCTGCCCATGCTGAAGGCTAGCTCTAGTATGGGGCAGCATGTATGCTGGGACCAGGCTTTGGGAACAGAGCTTTTGGAGTTTTGGAATACTCTTTTGGGAGTCAGCCTTTTGCCCCAGAGCTGCATTTAAGCTCAGGCTCTCACACTAAGCTCAGGCAAAGACCAGGTTGCAAGTATGCTTTTGCCTTGCTGAATTTGATTGTAAAACTCATCCACTGACTTGACTTTCTGGCTTAATCTCAGACCTGTGTCATCACTATGGATTAGTCTGCTGGTTGCTGGGAGGTGACTGGTACACATCTTCAGACCTACCAAGCTCTCAGGGACTGTGGGAGTGTGTTAGTGAGTACACTGCCCTGTCAGTCCTGCTGCTGCCCTCAGCTCCTGGCGCCCCTTCCCCTGGGGAACAGTCCATCATAGTTCTTCTCTGACACATTCCACTTGTGACACAGACAGTAAGTCAACTGCTCATGTCCAAGAAAACAAAAAAGGTTTCACTTGACATGCAACACAGAAGAAAACTATGCTTTATAAACAAAAAAAATCCCAAACCCTTCAATTTTTTTTTGAAAGATGGTGAGTAATCCCTATATTATGCAAACACTAATGTACTTCAACTGATACTTGAACTCTTACATAAATTGAGCTCATACTTTCTCTTAGGTAGATAAAATATATACATATTGTATCATTTCCTATGTGCTCTTTTCTTAACAATGATAAAGCCATTCTAGTTATTATTCATCCAGCAGATAAAGGTGACTCTCATGCTGATATTACAAACAAAGTCCTTTCAGTGTCAGATTCCTGAAGCAATCTAAAAAAAATGAAATGTAATAATTTAAAATGTAATTAAATGAAATATGCCTCATCTACAGCAATGAAATAGGATTCATGGAGATCCTTTAAGAGAATACATGACTCATCCAATTTTACCAACACAGGCGTGTATGCCTGGACCTCAGTATTCACTGGATATCTTTAAAATTATAACGGAGCAGCATTTGAGAGAGTTGCCTATTTGTAGGCATTGAGCAGGATTCTGGTTAGAATTAGAGTCATACACAGATTTTTTTCTTCTCCAACCCTAAAAAAAATCAAATGGAGGTTGTTGAACCCTATGAGTCAGACTATGAACTCTTTGAAGAAAGGACCACAGCTGGGTTCTGTACAGATCTCAGCACAACTAGTAGTTACTGTAAAACAGGTAATAAATAATACAGCTATCCAGAGAAGGGTACTTCTCTCACAATTGTGTCCTGAGTTGGAATGAAAAGCAAGTATCACCCAACTGTGTGAATAAAGAAAAGTTTCTGAGACTTCTCACTGATGTACTGCATGGTCTCTTACTCTTGGAAGCCAGCAGCACTGAGGACTTTCAAGCAGGGCACTGGCAGCCTGTATATGCTAAAGATTTTAGCTCCTGCCAGCTCGGGGGAGGCCTGCCCAGATGCCCAGCAGTCCAGCTGGTGGGATGCCAGAAGGTTGCTTGTTTTGCCTTCAGTCTTTGATCAAACCAAGTGATCTCTGCTGTAGATTTTCATTTTGAGGAATGCATGTTCCCTGAGAGAAACCATTTCATCACAAAAATCCTAACCCATGTGAATGAATAACTTCAATGAGGACCATTTGTATTCTTCATATGTATAAATAGAGTTAAATATATTTAGTTGTACATTAGTTTTTAATCCTTTGTAATCTTACTTCAGTTATTACCTACTGCAACTGATCAGTCTAGAATGGTATCAGTATCCAGACATCCTAAAAATACCTTATCTTCTTTAATTACTTAGTTTCCTATTTTCAAGCAATGTTTTCAATGACATATTTATTTTATTTCAAATAAAGAATAAATAGGTCTGTACAGCTAACATACATTCTCCATTAAGAAGTCCTATATTTTGTACTAGATGTGCAAGAATTTCATTGCTAGGCAGTAGTAAAGAAAAGTTTTGGTCTTATTTGCAAAATAGGAAGTCCTTACCCTCCACATTTATTCTGCTTCTAGTGGTGAAGAAGAAAATAGGACAAATCATACCTATATTGCCTTCTAGCTTTCAGATTCCCTGAATGTTCCTGTAAATATATAATAAAATAATCTTAAAATCTCTTTCTTTTCACTGGCTACACTGAAATACCTGGTGAGTAGCCAACCCAGGCATACAAGAGAATCACTGACAGGAAGCACTTGAGTGCAATACTGAAACCTGCATTCAAATACAGAGACTTGCTAATATTTTTCACTTTAGCTGGTTTGTGCAGCAGCTCAGACAGTCTGTGTCAACTCTCCTAATTAAATTGAAAGCTAAATAGCAATGCAGACCTTGTTATATGCTACTATTAGTGGAACTCCTGCTGTGTACCTCACTCAAGAACCCACTAGATGTCAATCAAAGTTCAAGCTTCTGATTCTTAATTAACTGAATGCTTCAATGCAGTTTATTCCTAATATCTGAGGGATGTGCTGTGCCTTCCACTTGCACAGATATAATTTCTGGGACATTCCTAACACCACATGAGTGCACAAACCAAAATAAGAAGCAGAAATATAATTTTCAGCACCACCTACAGAAAGGAAGGCTCTTTCCCGGTTGCTTAAGTGTTACTTGAATGAGACGTTAAAAATAGAATCACAGCATTGATTCCACATGACACGAATCCTGCAACACTGGGCAAACATAAGCAAAGGAATGCAATGCATCATAAAGCACTGGTTTGAGAAGGTCCATGACTAAATCCCAGATTAACCTTGAATATGGATTTTTCAAGCAGCAGAAATCAGCTTCTCAGAGACATCAACATATACACTGTTCTACATCAGATTTCACTGGTAGTAAAAGTTTATCAAAAATGTCTTTGGAAAGAGCACTAGATCACATCCATTTCTCTCCTCAGAATCACATGAGCCTGCAATCAGTGCAGAGTGAGCTTTCTTGAATAAAGATGAGACAGTATTCAGCTAACAAGAATCTGCACCTGCAGATACCACAAACAACTCACCAATAAAGAGAACCAGCAATTTGGAGAAAAGAGCTTGAGGAGGATCACAGAATCATTTCAGTTGGAAAAGACCTTTAAGATCATTAAGTCCAGCTGTAAAGCTGAATTACCTATTGTAGCATTTACTGTGATTTAGAAGAGTGGAAAGGAAGATGTTCAGGTACTCACTTCTCTGTCCATTCTAAGAGAGAGATTTGCTACCATGTACCACAACTTGGAGAGGGAGATTTCAGAGGACAAAAAGCAGTTGTAAAAGCGGTTGTTTATTCCATCCAGTAAAAAGGATGGTGGGTGGACAGGCGATGCCAGTTTTCATCCCAAGCAAATGTGAGGAAAGGACAGCAACACATCTGCACTGGTATCATTTCTATTTGTGATGGCACAGAGAGGAAAGCTTTTCTCCTCGTGGCTTCGGGGGGAAAAGTGTAAATAGAGTGAGAGGTCCTATAGCTGAAGATTTGACCTTGAATCTTTACAGGCAAGAGGACAGCTTATTTGCAGTGCGTGGAGGAATAGGTAAGCAAGAATGGTTCTCCTAAAACAGCCTTTGCTCAGAATCAGAAGGAAGGACAATTTCTTTCCTAGTTTAAAATAAAGCCTCTTTGCCAAGGCTCCTACTTTACACTTTCTATCAAGCTGGCTGCCGAGCAATGGACAGAGCAAAAGTAAACACAAGCACTTAGTGCAACGCTTCAGAAATACTAAAAACCAAAAAGCATCATCACTCCGTTGAAATTTTAAAAAATGCCTTTTAAAATGTTGCCTTTGGCTGAAGTCTCATTTGCACGTCACTTCGGGAAGCCTGTAGAGTTCGCAGCGGCAGCCCTGACAGGCACAATTCCCTCAGAAAAACATGAATGAAGGACCCGTATGGCGGGGCGGGGCCCAGCGCGCTCCGTTCATGGCAGTATCGGGATGGACACAGGGAATGCCAATGGCCGTGACTGCAGCCCAGGGGTCCTACTGGCGGAGCCACCCTCCCGGCGGCCACACCGCGTCCATTCACAAACACAGAACTGCTGTGGAGCAGCGCCTGCCCCACTCCCCCGGCCACCCGCAGCCTGGGAAG
>VZTN01013738.1:17182-100437 GCA_013400515.1 Erpornis zantholeuca | reverse complement strand
TGGTTTTTTTTGCTTTTGGTTTTTTTTAGAACAATGTTTTCCTTGGGAGGTAATTTTTCAAAGATTTTGTCCTTTCCAGCTAGGAGGGTAAAAATGTTTTGGGCTGGGCTACTCTTAATAAGTATTTTTAGGCTTCTGTCATGGAAACAGTTAATTATTCAAAATCAGAATTTCACTGGAGAAATTCAGATAGAATATTTTATTTACTAACCCAGATTTTCATAGGTCTAACTTTTTTTGGTGTTAAAGTAGGAAACAGGGAAAAACAAGAAGCTAGAGTTTGAGAACCAGCAATGATAGTGAAAATCATCCTTGGTACCTTATTTTTATTGTGCTGAGAACAATCTGTTCTCAGTGTTCAGTTATCAGCATCAGGGTGGCTGTGACCTGTCATGAAAGTAAAATTGGTACTGCTGACAGGGCACCTCTGTGCTTCAGAGTTAGAGACATGCACAGCTTGGTGCTGAGCATCTACTGGTCTGCTTTTGTGACCTGAGCTAGAAATTCTGCCCCTTTCTCTGCTGGGTCCTACAGAGCAATTTTGTCCCAGAGTATTCCCAAATATGCTTTGTGGTGCAGCAAAATTAATCCAGCATCTAAATGCAATTTTAAGAAAAAAGGGGGGGTGTTTCTTGTGTTTGTTTACACCAAACTGGCTGCAGTAAGCCTGCTAAACCGGAGAAAACTTAGATTTGTATGCATGAGCAGTATCTGCCATTTAGCTTCCAGCCTGTAGAAAGGAGATAATGAGAATCTGTGGCCCGGGGGGAGGATGGGAGAGCAAGGCCCCTTTTCATGGCTTATTGCTACTAGACTTGTCAGGTAGAGGTAAAATTGCAGCTTGACTTCTTATCTTGGTGCTTTCTCTGTCCTCTGTCTCTTAGCAGCTCTGACACATAGTGCCCTGAGAAGGTCACAAATTGAAGAACTTGCCTTGGAGCAGGGATTTGTTGTTTGGGTTTTTTAATTATTATTTTTATTATTTTTATTATTTTGACAATGTCAATTTTATCCTGATATGATTCTTGCATGATTTAGGGGTGTGTGTAGCAGAACAGAATGATAAAGTACAGGCTGTGGGACTACTAGATGGTTGTCTTCCTGGTAGCAAACTTTGTTGGGGAGAGTTCCACTACACAGGTGGATATGTCGGGGTTTAGGAATGGTACTCCCTAATTTAGTGTTCCCACTGAAACCATTCCAAATTACAAGCCACTTGCTCACTCCCCACTTCCTCTCTCTCCTCTCTCTGGAGAGGAGAATTGGAGGCACCAAAGGTAAAAAAATCCCAAGTTGCAATGAGAAGAATTTACTGAAAGCAGCAATGAGATAAGAAAATGAGTGGGAACAGTGATAAAATTAATGACCAAAGTGTACAAAATGCAAATTCTAACCACAATACCATGCAGAGCCCCTGACAATTCCTGACTGCTTCCCAGTATCCCCAGCCATGTTCCCAGAAAATGATGTGAGGTGGTATTGAAAACCACTGGTTCTTAGCCATGCACCCTCCTGACTACTGCAAAAACCAGTTGTCCTGTCTGGACAGGATGATATTAGTTTTCTGCAAATAGGTACATAAGCGTTCCTGATCTACTAAGTTTCTGAAATGGTAGTGTTTAGTGTCACTTGAGACCAGGTTTACACTAGAGAAGGCTGGCTGGTGGACTTCTGTTCACAGAATCATAGAATATTCTGAGTTGGAAGGGACTGATATTCTGAGTTGTAAGGGTCAAGTCCAACTCTTACATGAATGGCCCATATGGAGATCAAACCTGTGATCTTGGTGTTATTAGCACCATGATCTGACCAGCTGAGCTGATCTCAGGGCCACCTTTCTCCTTTCCAACCCAAACCATTATGTGGTTCTATGATTCTGTAACACAACTTGGAGTCAGAAAACTGTGGGCTTCTCTCTGCTCTTAACCAGAGCCTTACTGTCTTAAAAAATCTGCTTCCACTATTCTGGTGGTGATAGCTCANGTGTCACTTGAGACCAGGTTTACACTAGAGAAGGCTGGCTGGTGGACTTCTGTTCACAGAATCATAGAATATTCTGAGTTGGAAGGGACCTGTAAGGGTCAAGTCCAACTCTTACATGAATGGCCCATATGGAGATCAAACCTGTGATCTTGGTGTTATTAGCACCATGATCTGACCAGCTGAGCTGATCTCAGGGCCACCTTTCTCCTTTCCAACCCAAACCATTATGTGGTTCTATGATTCTGTAACACAACTTGGAGTCAGAAAACTGTGGGCTTCTCTCTGCTCTTAACCAGAGCCTTACTGTCTTAAAAAATCTGCTTCCACTATTCTGGTGGTGATAGCTCATAAAGCTTTCTCAGAAATGCTCTGCTGTGGTACGGCTGAGCAGTGAACCCCACACTCAGCAATGACTGCCCCCTCTCTCTGGGGAGATGGAGAAGCTGACTTAGCTTCTTTTATGGCTCAACCAGTAAAAACCTTTTGGTATGTACAGTACCCCCCTAAATGTGAATACAGAGGCTACATTATTTATTTGTACTCACAATCAGGGAAGGGAACTCTGTCTGTAATTGTTATGTATCCCTGAGAGTATCCCAGGAGCAATGCTACTGAATTTATGGTCCTGATCTGAGAGCTTGCCTTTCTTTTTGGAACAGCTGTTTGTTTTCTTCACTTGCACAACAGCTGAAGGTGTGCAGAGAAAGTTGTGACTAGAGGTGTGCAAACTAGAGAAAAGGGCGAGATGTCTAAAGAGGGGGGTAAAAAGCTAAATCCCCCCCTCCCCACTTTGTCCTCAGACTTTCCTTGAATTGTTTGTTTTTCTCATTGTCTTCAGTCAGAATGGAAAAAAGGCTTCAGTTGCAGGAAGAACTGGGGATTTCTAGGCATTTTATACCAGCTGAGCTCATGATGCTGTTTTAATAGCCTATTGGAGATGACTCAGCCAGCTCAGACTGTGTAAAATCATCAATAATTTATTTATAAGTTTCGTGCATTGCTGGTCTGTGGAGATCATTAATGTCTGGATAAAAAATTACTGGAGAGAGGTGGTGCCTTGCTCTCTTGCAACATCACTAAAATTTTCAAGTGAAGGCTGTAAACAAGGATGCTCCTCTACAGCAACTGCAATCTGAGCATTTAAGGGATGATTCCTAATTTAGTATTCTGTGCTCTTTCTCTCTGCTTACCTAGCCAAACAGCAATGCTTACTGTTGCAGTTGAAAGGACCTAAATTCATCCACATGTAAATTTTTGTGTTGTGTATTACAGTGGTTTGGTTTCTTTAATAATTCTTCCCAGCTGCTGCACAAAATCATGTTACCCAGCTATGACTCACTGGATTTCTGTTCACGTGTCATTTTGCTATTAGAAATTAATTGAGATAAAATGGGGCATTCTCTCTTCTATGCTGTGGTCAAGGCACTGTTGTGATTTGCAGTTTTAAAGAAATGATTTTTTTTTTTTCTATTTTGGTAGCGATTTTGCAGTTGCAGCTGTGATGTGTTTGAGTAGAAGTTTGTAAAAGTGTTACACTTTTATTTAGCTAACAGATGCAGTTGCAGAAACAAGTACTCTGTTTTCTGGGTGCAGTGAGTCCTTCTAAGGCATCCACAAAAGCTACAATGTAGATGTTAGTAGATGCAGAGAGTCTTCTTTTGCTGAGAAAATTCATTTAAGCCTAGATCCTCTAAAGTGGAATCCATCTATGAAGAAATTGTGTGTAGCACCTGTTCTTGTGTTCTTATCTGCAGCTCTTTTTCTATGTACTTTCACTTTTAACAGAGCATCTAGTGCATAAATACAGGTAGAAATTTGATTTTACTCTAATTAAATGGGGAGCAATCTACTTAGTGATACCCAGTCTGTGTTAGATCTTGGCATTACAGCTAGGTCTTCAGAAACATCATCTGCAGTCCTTCACAAAACTGTTTTAACATTAGTCCTTGCACTCCTACCAAAGATTTTAGTTTGTCAGTAAAATTTATATTGTAGCAGGCAAAAATACAACAGCACCCAAAAATTATTCTCTTGGTTTCAGGATGGTACAGAGTCTAAAGCTAAGCTTCAGTAATATTACCATATGGAACAAAAGGCAAATTACTAAAAAAAATTCCTAAATTGGGATCTAGCTTATTTTCAACTATATCCAAGATGAGAAGTAGATAACTCAGCCATCAGGGTGTATTTTATTAATTTTGGCACTGTATTTGGGACCAAATTTAGTTATTATGTAGCATTAAAATGACACTTTGCATATGCTGCTTGTGGGTGTTTGTAAAAAAGAAGCTGTCTAGAGGATTTTATAGTACCCTGAGACTGAGAGATGCCTAAATAGTGGTACATGACTGATGGATTTGAAATATGAAGATATCTGAGCTGTAAATTGGTAATGCTAATGCCTGGAGTGATTTCTCATGTACTCTTACAGTCTGCTCCTAAAGGGAGAAGGCTCTGTTCTCTCCAGCAACTTTATAGCTTCAGTCAGGCTTTGCCATCTTGGTATTGTCCTAGGTTGGTGAATGTTATGAGAGATTTCAATTCTACCTCTGAATTTTAACATTGGGAGCTTGACTTACCAAATTTGATCTTGGATACTGTGAGGCTTTTTCACATAGAGTAAATCTCACTCTTCACTCCCCTTCCCCCTTAACTTACACTACTGAACCTAAAAGCAATCCATATTTGGCAGAAGCTGAAAGAGAGTAATAAAAAATTATGATCCTAAAATGAATGGAGTGACTTGTGAAAGTTAGAACAACAATGTCAGAGCAAGAGGAGGCATTTACTTTCTCTGTGTGTGCTTTTTTCCCAAGCCTCCACAGTGACAAAAGCTCATCAAAATGTGCATAACCAAGCACTTCAAATGAATCATCAAATGCCGTGAAATGTCATAATAAAAAATTATCCTTGGGACACTTGCTGAAAACATTATGCCTACTGATTTCCACTGGTAGGCATGTGGCAAGACAGAAACATGAAGTGGAACTACAGAAAATGGACTCACACCTTGTGTGACTTCTGCTTCCCCTCACATCTTCCAAAGCATTACTGTCTACCATGAAGAAGGCTGTGTTGTCAAACTAACTTATTCTTTCCCTCTGCGTCCCTGAACATCCAGGAAGGTAGAGAAAGGTCCCAGAACTCATCCTCTTAAACTGATTTGTAGGGAGAAGTTGAGCATTAATACGTTTACACTGATGTAAGATTGATGTTTCATGTCATGGTCCAGATGCATAAGTTGTTGCTGATAAGTCACGTGAGGATCACTTATTAGCAAAGCAAAATATTTCTGCAGTGACTTACGAAAAGCTCCTTGTCATTACTTGCCATAATGCTCCCAATGTCATATTTAAAATCAATGTAATTTCAGCAGAATATACCATGTATGTGATTTCAAGGACTCTCGATTTAAGTTACATTTTGCTTGACTATAAATAAGACTTATTCTGTTGCACAATTCATTATTTGTTTTTCTCTTACCAGAAAAACAAAACCTCAACCCTAAGTGTAATCTAGTCAGAAGGTCAAGGATCAGGAACATCAAGGAAGAAGCTGGAGGGGACAAACTATAATGATGGTCTGTTGGTCCAGCATGTGCCAAATTGATTTTCATGTGTCTTTGCTGCTGGAATTCCTCATGTTGTTCTCCTTATCCTTTTGTGCTTAAACTGTTCCTCAGAGACCTGTGTACTTGTGCAGTGGCACGTTTGCCATGATCTCCAGTGTTATCAAGCTTTATGCAGTGCTATGTATTTAAAGGATGCTGTTTTCCATCAGTGCTGTAGTGTGGCAAAGAAACAGGGCTGTGAAGGGAGAGTGGAAACCATAAAAGTGGAAAGCAGCAGTGACATTTTTTGTTTTCATCATCTTTGACAGCTGCTTCATACTGAGAGTAAATAAGAGTACCAGTGACGTTATTTCTAGCTAATCCAAGTGTGGCAGCTGCTCTGGGGGAATTCTGCATCACAGTTGCTCTTCTCCAAGTTTTCCTGCCTCAGTAAACGAGTGATACACCATTCAGAGGGAGGATGAAGGTACCTTGTACTTTTCCACATCTGACACCATTACGAATGTAAAACAACACCTGTGTGTTCAAAGAAACCATACACAACCCAAAAATGTTTCTGAAATCCAGACCATATATATAAATGCCCAAGTAAAATGGCTTTGCCTTCAGTATCTGTGCTCTCTCAGATCATTTGTGCCTGACCCTGCTGCCTGAGGCAGACGCTGTCAGAGGAGCTGACTGGGCAGCCTGGAGCCTGGTGGAGAGTGGCTGCATTTTATCTTCTCTGCGTTGCCTCTTCCTTCAGCTACTGCAGCATTTCAAAAGGGCAGGCTTAATGAGCTGTAAGGGGGGGTGGGGAGTGGTATTCAGACAAATCTTGATAATATACTTTGATTAATTCAAGAGCTGAAGGTAGCTGAAAAACCTTTTTTTTTTTTTCTTAAATTCAGGGTATTGCTTTATTGCCTTACATTGCCTTTAATAGCACAGTGTATGTAAACACCTTCCAGTAGTGCACAAAGGAAAATTATTAACAAGGATTGCATCTTTTCACTAATGTGAAATATGTATTAGGCTTTCATGTAAAATCTGGTTTTCCTTCCCTCAGAGTGGGTATAAAAACAAACAAGCAAAACCCCTGGCATAAACCAATCAATTTCCCATTGTAATCAGTTTGGGAATTGGGTACTTTCCTGAGGTTTACAAGCTCAAAGGGAATTAAATTTGCCAAGTATTTTTTTCCACATAATGTTAAAAAGTACATTAACCACCCTCACCAAAATCCAGTAGGAAATGAACTGTTACCTTTAATTTCCTATTTCCTGTTCTATCCTCCATTATTATTTCTTGCTTATTTCTTTGAAGTGTTGATGTACAACTTTCTCTTCTTTCAGTGGGCCAAATCCATAGAGGAGTAGGAAAAAATGAGACCACCTTTCTCTGTGAAATTATACTAATTTTTTATTTTACCCTGGGATGACTTCTTCTCAAGTTTTATCAGACACAGAAGTGCTCTTACTCCTCTTGTCCTGTGTGAGTAGACCCAAATATTTCTGGACCTATGTGTCTGAGCCTTTTTTGTGGGGCCAATTGTTATTATTATTGTTTATTATTATTATTGTTTTTTTGTTTGGGGGTGGCTGGGTGTCTGTTTGTTTTTCTTGGGTGTTGGGCAGTACACCTCAACCTCCAGCAGTAATAGCAAAGCAGAAGATGCCTCCTGCAATCCGAATGTCACCACAGTGGCCTTCATTTGTTTTCCTCTTGCACAGTTTTTTTCCCCTCACTTCTCCTGGATTTCTTCTGGCTTATCATCCTGGTCTTTTTGGTGCTGCTTCAGTCAGCAGCATTTTATAATCTGAGTGAGCCTTCCATTTTTGTTCTTTAAAATACTTACTATTATGTAGATTAAAAAGAAAGCTGCAAAGATCTATCTTAAGGTTCTAAGCTGTGGAGCCATGGGATGTCAGCTTGCACATGCTGGCCAGTTGGCAAGCTGCTGGTTTTTTTTCTCTGAGCAGTCACTGCCTTCTAAGGGATTATTGCCAATATAAATGCTGACCCTTGCTGCTCTCATTCTGCATGACCATGTATAATTCTTCTTTTGCTTTGCGAGCTCTGTGAAAGAGAGGCTGGGATACATGAACATAGAAATTGCATTAAAGGCTCAGATTATGTTATTTCTGATAATGCTTAATACTTCAGTAGAATTAAATGTAGCCAATTATGAGACAGAGTGACGTGAATTTTTTCTGAATATTTTTTCCAGAGGTTCACTTATGCCCTGAATAATATGAGCATTTATATACTTTTCCCTTGCTACTGAATGCAGTTTTCTCTATTTTTATTAGGATTAAATAGTTATATAACTTCTCTGAAATCTTCTAATTCTTGACATCATCGATATGTTTTATCATCATTTTTATATACAAATTGCACAACTTTCCACCTTGAAAAAAATCAGAGATACACAATTGTTATAATTTCAATAAGCAAACTTATTCTTCATGCTTCCTCGAGTCATGTGATGCCAGTTTTTTTGTACCACACCATGACTGTTTTCTATCAATATTTAGTAAGCCATATTTTTTCTCCTTTACGTGTTTGTGGAGCAAGTGTTTTTTTAGTGTTGAACTCTATACTCCGAAGAGAAATTGTGTAGAAACAACTTCAATTGCAAGGGATAAGCAATGTGTTTCTAGCCAATTGCAAGGCTATGCACTATTTCCCTTCAGTCAGTAGCTTAATGTGTGTCCTGGCAATGTCTCAATCTGTCCATACCCAAATAACACAAGCATCTTCAATGTCTATTTATGTTCAGCCCTTTGGGAGGAGAACTTTAAAGCAGGTGTTTTGGTTAATGAAGAAGTCTATGTGTTATATGTGAAAGGGTGATTTGACTTTTGAACTCAAATAAAGAAATTAGTACACCACAATAAGTGGGTCTAAAATCCACACCTCTGGGATTGAATCCAAACAAATAATGTGAATTAATGTATTTGAGTCTGCAAACTGACTCGGGCAGTCCACTCTCCAGCTGGTGTGAGTGCTGTATGGAAAAATCTAAGCCTACCTTCAAACTGCTGTAGAAACCTGAGGATGAAGGTACTGAGAAAGTTTAACTGAGCTACATTGGTTGTTTTCAGAGCTGATAATATCTCAAGGAGAGAATTGTTGAACAGAGTATCCATGACAGAGATTGTATCAACATGCAGCTAAAAACACAGGAGTTGGGGAGAAGCAAGGATGCATCCCTCAGTTCTAATTTTCTCCTCAGATTTGCAGTTACCTTTACTACAGAGATGTTCTTTGATTCATAATAAAGTAGCATGCCAGAATAAAATGCATTGTGGACTTTTTTAATTGACTATAACCATTAGTAGTTACTGTCTTCAGGTGGAATACTTTCAGGTACAGTGAGAGATGGTATACCCTGTTTTGCATAGTTAAAAGAAAACAGCAAATTTCATGGTGGGTGCCTGTCAAGTCTCTCATCCATATTTATTTAAATATCAGAAACCATTGCAACTTTCTCTAACAAGGATTTGGGAGCATTAATTAACTCAGGTTATGGTTTTCAAATAAATATTTACAGATAAATTGTGGTACGGTGTCATATCATGCCACTGAAGGGTAATGTCTGGTTTCTGTACTAGTGCCATCTGGTGACTAAAAGTTATTATGAAGCCCTTCCTCCTGCAGCTGGAAGGGTACAGGATGGGTTTGGCCAAGGACTGAATTCGAGGATCAGGAGAAACTCCTCAAGAAGGTGCCTTGGATCTTTGCAGGGGGGTTATTGTCCACTTCTGGCAAAAGCACTGCTGAGATTGACACTTTAGAGAGGCTGTGAATTAATTTTAATGCTTGAATGATTAGTTCAGCTATTGAATTCCTGCATTTCATAACCTGCCAGAGCTGAATAAGCTGCCTTCAAGGTAATTTGGGCTGAGGCAGCAATACAGTTTCAGAATCAGTGGTCATCACCTTGAATTTCAGCTTGTTGCTGTCAGGCACCTGGTTCAAGGAATGGACTCCTTGCTGCACATCTGCAGTATGTTTTTGCCATAGGAGACAACTGTCTTAGCCCTTTCAGACTCCTTCCTTCACTCATCAGTTAATAATGTCCTGTCCTTTCAGTCAATAGCACATATATATGTTTTTCTCACTAGCTCTTTGCTAAAGCCATTTTAGGATTTCTACGAAAAAACAGATTTTGAAGAAGAGTTCTTTCCAGAACATGGTCCAGGAATGGTTTGAAATAGTTTAAAAATAGGAGACAAATCAAATCTCAAGTTTCCCATCCTCTACACGAAAATACTGTCTTATATTTTTCTCCCCTAAGTACTTGTTGCAGAAAATAGTCTTCTGTCATCACCTTGAGGTGATGGCTTCGCTTATGGCACTTCAGCATGCCCAGTAATTGAACCTGTGATTCCTCAGTGTTGTTCTTCCTGTCTTTTCCTGCATTTTCCTGCATAAAGGCCAGGGGAGAAGACAGCAAGGTACCTGGTGAAGTACAAGTCTCACAGGAAATGAAGAACATTATAAAGTGAGATTGGAAACAGTAACTTCTTTCTTTTCCAGAGGTGGAGTTTCATGCTGAACTATTTGTCACAATGCTTAACAAGCTGCACTGGTGGTCAGTTCCTACACTCCTGAAACCCAAAATTTCCACTTCAAAACTGCGAATAGAAGTCACCCTTGGGCTAATTTTATCTGTTTTGCGTCTGGGGTCAAAACTGTGTGCAAAAAAACCAAACCAGCCTGTTCTCGCATCGTAACTGAAACCTTGCAGGCTTTGCTGGACAAATGAGAGACTGGGGTTTATGCCAACTGCTTTGTTAATCCCTTCTCACTGTCTTCAGGAAAATAACAGATTTTGACAGCTCCAGGAAAATAAAATACATATGTGGAAGATATATATATAGATATGAGTGTGTATGATAAAATGCTGATAACGAGGACCTGCTATATTACAATGGAACTTAACAATATAGTGTAAGAAGTGACATCTCCTTTAAAATTTTGAGAACATCAATTTCTTCCTGAAAAAATATTTGTGAGTTTATAGGTGTGTATTTTGCAAGTCCATACACAACTATGTAGGAGTATGGACACATACAGACTCCTAGGGAAGGCCCAGAGTTTCTCAGAAGACAGCCTGGCCTCAGCTCTCAAGTGCAGATGCTCAGTGCTTTTTGTAAACTGCATCTTCAAATCCCTCAAGCTGAAGAGTCTTGGTCTGCAAGCACTCAAAATCCCTGTGCATTTATGGAAATTCATGGCCACAGTTCTTTAGGGTCTGTGCCTGAACAGAAATTGTGAAAACCATATATAGTATCTTGTATTAGTAGGTATGTTTTGTTTCAGCAGTGTGGATCAAAATGGAGCCTGGAAAAGGTCTTAACCAAAGAGGATACTCCCTTGTGTGCTGAGTTCAAAACTAGAAATGTTCATTTCCAAATCTAGTTTGACTGTAGCCTGGGATAAAGCTATGACTGCACTAGGTTTCCTGACTTTCAAAATAATTTTGTGCTAAAATTCAAAAGAGGCTTCTATTAGTTTTATATAATGTTTTTAAAAAATCTTAGCAAACAGATAAGAATACCACCTTTCCAAGAGTAACAGACTATGCTTCTTGCTTACAAACCTTCTTTTCAGAAGTGTGTCGTCTTCCATAAACAGGGCTTACTGGATTTAATCAAAAAGCATTATTTAAAAAATGCATTCAAGTGTGCTGCTTAAGGCATTGCAGCAGGACTTTTTATTGCACACCATATAACTCAGCTTAGTTTGATCTTAATTTCTTTGTCCTTCTGGCTTATTTGGAATGAAGGGATATAGGCAGAGTTATCAGGGTTTGAATTTTGGGCATTTTTAACTGTTGTGTTAGCTATACATGGCATTCTTCAAACACAGCCCAGTTCCTCTTCACAGAGAGAAAGAAGATGTAAAAGCATGGGGGAGAAAGGCTGTTGTTCCTATAGAGGCAGCCACCCCTGAAGCAGCTTTGGTCATACCCACCACCTCCCAGTGGTGGCAAAAGCCATGGCTCCAGCTCTCCATGCCAGTCCTGATGGGCAGAAACAGTTCTGGGGCTTGTTCTTTTTAATCCCTCTGCTTCTTCCCTTAGACAATGGCCCAGGGAGAAAAGTAAGCTGCTTCCAGGGCGGGGGAATTATTGTAGAGGCAAGCCTGTGCAGAAGCACTGTCCTTAAGATAAAGTCAGCTATTGCTAAACAAGGTTAATGAAAGGAAGAGGGGAAAAAAATGCATGTATAGCCTTACTCTGATGCCTGAGACCTCCCTCATACTCCCATACCCTGAGCATTTAGACTGTGGAGACTCCAAATGCACAAGATTATTTAAATGCAAGTCATTAGGCAGAGGCTGGTCTGTCTAAATTTGGGCTTTTGTGCGTCTGCATCTGTTTCCTTCAAAAAATATAGGAATTTCTTGCCTGATGACCAGAGTTGAGGGCAAAGGATAGCAACGAGTACCCGTGACATTTCTGATGCAGCTACAAGAGATTCATTTGCCAGCTGTTGCACAGGGATCAGTGGAAATGCTACCAAAGTCCACAGCTGCTCCATTTCTTAGCCTTTGCAGCTGGACCATGGTGTTCTTGAGTGTAAGTAACTACCTGTTTGTACCAATAACAAATCTTCAAGATAGTATGTGAAAATGGTCATAAGTGAGACTTCCTTGAGTGTTTTGGAGAGGAGCAGGCAAAATCTTCAACTTGCTTTTTTCCAGACTATTTGAACCCTACCAGTGGAGAAGAAACAAGCAAAAAAATTTTTAAAAAGGCAGCTTCCTAAGCATGGTTAACTTTTTAAAATGTCTTTGTCAGGCTGACAAATACCTGTGACTACAGGTATGAATGCAAAGGAGTGACTCATTAGACCCCAGCATCTGGTGGGTCAGAGCAGATGAGCTGTATTTTAAAAGCATTTCCTTAGAGATGCCTTTTTTTTCTTATACATGCCTATCTAAGACTTGAAAACTCAGACACTGAATCAGAGAATGGTTTGGGTTGGAAGGGACCTTAAATCATCTAGAAAGTTTTGTGTAATTGTTTATTTCTAGTTTAGGGCTTGATGCTAAATTCATTCAGGCAGGCTTGAACTTTACTTGTGTGTTGTACATGTGAACGGAGTTGCTGAAAATGACAGTCAGGAGTAGAGAGTGTGATGCAACTATGAACTTTCCTTAACTGGCAGATATAAGGAGGGGGAAAATTCTTTCCTCAGAATTTCCCCAGCAGTTTGTAACTCATTGTCCGTGGCCCTTACACGAAGTAGGGACTTAGGTTGTTGAAAGCCTTGTGTGAATATTTCAGTTGAATGGGCTATATCCCTCTGCTTCCAAAGGTTCTTTGGGAGGAGAGAAAGGTGCTTGGATATGAAATCATATACTTGTAGACTCAAGACCCATATTTTAACCAAGCAAACTAGGAGGTAGGATGTTATTTCAAATGACACATGGATAGGATGCATACTGGAATGACCATTCTTCTTGTCGGGGGCCTGGGCCCCCGCAGGGGTTGGAGCCCTTGGCTCCTGTCCCTGTCCTCTGCCCTGGAGATTCTCTTCCTTCAGTTCTTCATGTTGAAAAGAACAAAGTGAGACATCTTCTTTGCTGTTTCAGAGTTGTTTATTTTTCTTATCAAGACCTCGGAGGGAGAGGCAGCGTCCTCCGAGGACACCAGGGCAGAAAAGCAATGGCTGCTAATCAGCAGTTACCTTTTATATCTTACTGACAACCATTCAAGAAACAATACGTATTTTATTTTGTTTCCAGCACCAGTAAACCCTCATCTTATTGATATGTCTTTTCAATACTAACTTTTTTCCACCAACCAACACACCACAGGAACTGGTGTCAGAGAAGAGAGGAAGAGAATGAGGAGAGAGAAGAAGAAAGAAGGAGAAACCAACACCCAAAAGCATCCATCTTGTCCCTATATAATACATAGAGCAAAATCCTAAAACTAAAACTAAACTCTCTGTGGTACACTAAACAAAAATCTCTTTACCTCTCTGGTGCATTCAGGTTCTCCCAAAAGTGGAGGGAGCTTCTCCAAAAGCCTAGGTCACTGGCTAGGCCACTTTTGAGGAGCTCTGGGGATATAAAGAAACCACCAGAGGAGCAGGAGAAGCTTCTAGGCTTCCCTGGACTCCAACACTTCTGACAGTCATGTTACACATAAAAACCAATTCTCCTCTTGCCCAAATGAAGGACATGTCTTTTACACAGGGCTTCCTTTTGCTGTGGATCACCTTGTTCCCATCTGCAACTGCCTAAAAATAGATAAATCACAGAACTGTTTACATCAAAAATTAGTTGCTTGTGAAAGGAAGTGGACTGAGAATATAGAGAAAGCTGTACTTGATTACTGGCAGAGGCTAATTATGCATAAAGGCCCTTCCTTTCTTTTTTCCTTTTCCCCCCTCCAACCCCTTCCCACCACAGGATTTACAGTCATTCTAATATTATGTGTCTTTTTACTGACCGTGGATGAATGCAGAGTATGCCCTTCTCCTTGTGTGTCTCTCAGTCATTACATTCAGCTGCCTGCTTTTATTAGGCTGTGTTTGCTGTGGCAATGTGGGATGCAGCCTGTGTCTGTCAGATGAATTTCCTTCACGGTTCCCTGAGGAATCATCAGGTCACAGTGAGCATCTGTAACATTGCCTTCCCTGCTGTGCTGACTCACCCCCACTGCTTATCAATGGAGAGCTTCAGTGACAGAGGGGCACGGGGAGTTTTGCTATTTTTAAATATTTGCAGTATAAGTGAAATGTATGAATAAATCAATATTTATACAAAGAAAGAATGACAGCAAGAGTTTTAACCCCAGTATTGTATGTATGTCCCATTCTGGGTTTATTCTTCCTTTTATCCATGCATAGCCAAATAATAACAAGGGGAGAAGCTCCAACAGACATGAATGAAAGACAACACTTTCTGCCTGCCTCTGGGCAGCTGTGGGGAACAGTTTTCTGTGGTGGAAATGCTGAAGTTTAGTCCTGTTGTCTTTATCTTGCAGACCAAGAGGTTTGAATTTCCATTTGGTAAATGTCTTTATCCCAATGCTTATGAGTGTTTCTCCCCTGTGTGGTGAGACACATACCTCATACCATGCCTCTCATACCTGATAGGATATTTTGACCAAAAACTCCTTTAAACCCAGGAGAACCCAGGAGAGTTTTGGTTTTGGCTGAAGCCTTCAGTGGGTTTCAGCAAAATGTGTGGCTGGATAAAATGCTCCAGCATTTCTGGATGGATAACTAGATCTGTAAGTCTACAGACAAATTCTGCCTTATCATAAAAAAAACAAGTTTCAGTTTAAATTCAGAAATATGTTGTTTGAAAGGGCTGTATTTCATCAGTTTAAGTACAGTTTTGTGATGATTAACTCTTAGATCTACTTCAGAGCAATTTTAAAAGAGGCAAAATGTGGGCAGGTACCAATTACTTGTCACAATTAGTGTGCATCTTATTGTACATATTTAAGAAATTAATGACAGTAGGTGGTTAGAACTGTCTCATCACTACTAATTAATATGATAAGTCTTCAGTAGGCCATTGGCAAAATAAGAATACCAATTAAATGTGATGTCAATAATTATTCATTATAGGAGAACAGATATACTTGAAGTCCAGTAACAAGGGCGGGAAGCTGTGCTTTCTTTCAGAGACATTTCAGTGCATCTACTACATGAAAAGCAAGTGTATATTTTATCTTAAATATTTATTGAATGGAAATCATGCCTAAGAAGTGCATTCAGTTGTCCTTGAATTCTAGGAATTGAAATTTTGTGGCTGCCTGATAACTTTGTCATAATTCTTCCTGTATTTGCACAATTTTTATGTTATTACCAATAGGATGGAAGAGCACATATGGAGAGTTTATATGCTTAAGTGTCTAGACACAATGTTTTTCAGTGTATCTTCAGTTATGATCTCCTCTTCTTAGTATTTATCTACTCTTTCTCTACAGTAACAGCTATTCAGAGTGGAAGGAACAGACAGTCCTTCATGTGGACTTCCGGTAGAGTATGCCTACAGATTGTATAAAGGGACTAGATGTGACAAAATTGCTGCAGAAATATTAAAACTCAGAGTAAGTGCTAGGAAAAAATACCTGCCTGAAGTGCCTGATGCTTTCTGTTGGTTGGTGCCAGTTTGCACCTGCTTAACCAGAGCTGGTGGTTTGACTCTGCTTGACACCGTGGGACTCAGTGCCTACAGAGAAGGAGTGTCACAGGGCACAGCCTCCAGGGTTTGCTGGAGCACTGCCCCTCACCCGAGGCATGAACCCTGAGGGAGCTCCAAAGGAAGGACATGGCCCTGCAGGGTTGGGGACAGAGAGCTGCCCAGGGTCTCTTGCTGAGGTTAGGGCAGAGGGAGATGAGGTCCCTGTCTGCACAAGGTGTGCACTGATAGAAGACCTGTGTCACTACACTGAGGTCAGTCTGGAGGAGGTCAGCTAATATGCACCATCAGGGAAGATGAGAAAAGCACCTGAGAGGTTCTTCAGAGACCCTGTTGAGATGAGAGCCTGAGCTCCCAACTGCACAGAGGAGAGGCAGCCAGAAACCACGTGGTTTGATGGAGAAGATGGGAAGCTTAGTCCTTTCTTTTTACCAGGAGAGTGCCTGCTTCTCTAACTGCAGGTCTGCAAGTGCAGCGTAATTCTCATGTCCTAGTAGCAAATGAAGAGAGAAATTCACACCTCGGTAAGTATCAAAGTCACATGAGACTGAGCCAGGCACTGAAGCAAGCATTGCCAGAAGATTGAGGGAAGTGATTATCCCTCTCTACTCGGTATTGCTACTCAGAGAAATAACTGCAAAACACAGAGTCCTACTTTCCTGCTTCACCTCAAATGTGAGGAAGATGCCGATGAACTGGAGCAAGTTTAGCAGGTGGTCCTTAGGTGCTGGAGTGCTTGTGCAGCCTGTTACAGAGAGAACTTCATGAGGACCTCATAGCAGCCTGGCAATACAGCTGAGGAGCTTAAGAGGATGGACACAGGATCTTCTGTAATGAGTCCTAGGAGCACAGTAAAAATATATAAACTGACCAGAGACCTCCTGATGTTTCTTCTGATCTTAATTTTCCCATGATCCATTTTCTGTGATCATAATGAACTTCCCCTCACCACAGTGCCCTACCCTTGATATACTGTGAGCTTTTGACTGAGCCTTGTGCTGATGCACAGCGAGCCATGGTGGCTTTGACAGTGCATAGGTAACTGCTGGTTTAGGACAAAGGAGGAGAAATGCTGAGGCAGGAACAGAAGGGTCAAATATGATGTTATAGGGAAAGGACTTTCAAACTGTTCAGGATTCTGGAGGTAGGAATGACGTGGAGTAGTTGAAAGCCATCCATCATGGGAAGTGTTGACAAAATTCTCTGGGTTGAGAGGGATCCACAAGGATCATCAAATGCAACTCTAAAGTGAATGATCCCTATAGGGATTGAACCCACAACCTCAGCTTTCTTAGCACCATGCTTTAACCGACTGAGCTAATCCAAATGCTTCCTTTTTTGGAATAAATATTGCCATGAGAGTCATAATAATGTCAACTGTAATATGTGTGACTGCATTATTAGTATTCTGCTGGATGTGAGTGATTGGACATGAGAGAAATAACTGCAAGTAGTGTTTCCTGATGGAGGTGAAGAGGCTGCCTGTACAGCTGCACTCTTGTGGCCTTCCAGGTTTTATGAGGGTGTTGTTTCACATAAGCTTTTGTCAGCTTACTTTGTAATTTTGTTTTAATTTAAGAACCTTCCAATTGACTTGGTAGCAGACTAACCACCTCTCCACTTGGGTTTCTTACTGCATGTGGTTTTGAATGCTGCTGCTCAAATGCTGCTGCCTCTTGTACAAAGGAGGTTTCTGCTGTGAGGGCAGTCAAGGTGCTTTTTAGCATTTGATTAATTGTCAGTCATGGCAAAAGTCAGACTTTTTCCAAGGGATCGATGTATCATTCTTTTTATGTGTTAAATTGCAAAAAAGCAAAGCCATTGTTATTGAAAGAGGACCAGCACTCTCCTTCCAGAATCTCGAAAAATTTTCATTACTGCTTTGACCTCAACTACCACATTCCATTTGACAGATTTTAAATGATCACGTGTTGTACCACTTTGACTTCTGCTGTGTTGTCTTCAATCTGATGGCTACAAATATTCCCAAACACTTTCAATGCAGCTGACTAGTGCCATGCAAGTGGTGTGAAGTGAGAGAAGCAATGAAAACAAGACATGATTAATTTAGGGTACAAATTAAAGAGAAAGATGGATTTTCTCTTATTCCTGTGGCTGCCCTTCTGTCTGTCTGAACCTTTGAATGTAGTTCAAATAAAGGCATCAAAGGTTAAAAAATATGATATTTGTGATCACCATGGAATTTCTTTCATAATGTAAATGGTGGGGTAGAATCAGGAAGCAAGGCTGGTTGCACAGCATTTCAAACAGAAAGTCAAACTCAGCTGAAATTATTTATTAATGAAGACAGAAACCAGTGGACAGCAGGACAGATGTGGAGGTGAACAGACTGAGACAGTATCTCAAAAATGTTCTGCTGTTCCTGCTCTCTGGATCAGCTAGAAGCCAAGCAATGTTTGCTGAATTCTTTTGACTTTTTTCCTTACTTTCTCTCTTTTCTTCCACATGCCTTCCTCCTTTAACTAATCTGGTATCTTGAATTTTGTATCCAAACTACACTTGGGTATGATCTTGCATGATTTAATACATCACTTTTAGGGTGACGTATTACCGAATGTTGTTCTGTTTTCATTAGAAGTTTATTTTCTTAGCAGATCAATCTCAAATACTTAGACTGAGCTTTAGACTGGGATTGAACTAGAAAGATGCTAGCAAAAAAAATCTGGTGTAAGGCCCCACGTAGTGAGTTGTTTTATCTTTTGGGCTTCTTTGATTTGGTTCTGGTCGTTTTCTTTGGGTGGTTTGGTTTACATTTTTTTCTTTTACCCCCAAACTAGAGATTTGTGTTTGGAAATTGAATCTTAAAATTATATACATGACATTTATTTTTTGCTTAAATAATCTCAAATAGTCTCTGAGATATATCATCTCCGAACAATAACATCACATAGGATTAATCTATTCTATATAACTCTAGTGTATATTTTTCTGCAAGTCCTGTCTTATGAATCTGCAATAATAAATCTTCCTGCTGTTCCTCAATTCACCCTTCCTCCACTTCTTCCTTACAGCTCAATGCATTTCCCAATCCTACTAGTTACTTAGGTAGACAACAATGTATTTGGGAAAGAGCATTTTTGCCTCAAGATTGTCAAATGTATCCTTGATGCCAACGTAAGATGTTTATGTGCAGTAATTTGGATGGAAAGCATAATTAAATTTTTTTTTAGTAATGTCTAATCATAGAAAATACCCAGTAATATAAAGTCAGGGACTTTAGTAGTACAAGTGAAATGCAAAATAGGACTTGGTTGTCTGGAAATTTTTTTTACAGCTTTCTGGACAATAGTACAATTGGATTTTATGGCTCTTTTTTTTAAACTTTCATTAGGGAATTTAGCACCAAATGCAGTTACCCAGACCCAGCAATTATCTGGGCTTGCATTAATTCACTACCAATGGGAGGAGAATAGTTGGTAACTTCCAGACTCTTTAAATACCAGACTTGCTCAAGAAAGTGGAATTGTGAATGTGACAACTGAGTCAGAAGAAGAACAGCTCCCCTGGGTTTGAAGGGAGCCAAAACCTACAGATGTTACCAGTCAACATGTACCAAGCACACCTGCAAGGGTGGCAATTGGGTTTTTATGTCCTTTTCCCTGGCCAGGGAAAGATGAGAAAAGTTTGTATTGCAGCCAAAGGAGAGGGAGGGTTGGCGAGTGATGTGGGAACTTGTATTACTACAGATATGGAGATACCACTGTATTCTCACTCCGTAGAGCTGGCTGAAATAAACAGGATTTATTTTCTGGAGGGGAAAGGGGAGAATATTTTCAGGAAATTATTTCCTGTCTGGGAAGGTGAACGTGTGAGAAGCATGTCTAGGTGAGTTCAAGGAGATGCTTTCCATGCCTGGAGAAGTGAGAGAGATGCTCAGTGGTGGGACAGGCCTGGGAAACATCTTCTTTTCTGCTTGAGAAGAAAGAAGGGAATCAGCTTCTCCTAGCAGCTGGCAAGCTTGAGATATTGAAAAATGATGGGGAGTCAGCTCCTGAAAAATGAGAAAACTGCATATTGATGCCCCTCACAATTCTATCCCAATTCATTGCAGATGGTTCTGATTTGAAACTTGGGTTTGTGTTTCCTTCTTCTCTGTAGTTTAACAGATACTCAGGATGATCTTGTAGAGTAGTTTAAGTAGAACTGTTCCTTCCCTGTTTTCAGCTCAGAGTGGGAGGTCTGACAGGCTGTGTTGTATGAATACAACTGCAGCCTCTAAAGTGTTTGTCATGCTGTATGAAAACAGTACCAGAACAACCTTGGTACCACCAAGCTTCTCTGGGCAACTCTGCTCTGTGCTACTGCCTGAGATGGCCACCTAAAAAACAGAGACTAGACAGAAATAAGAGAATAAAGGTAGATATTTATTTGAAGGGCCTTCAAAGTTACACCCTGGGCAGGCCAAAGGTGACACCCAAGATGGACCCCAAGTAAGAGTTCTTCACACTCTTATAAGTTTGGTTCATTTGCCAGTGATTTGCCAACCATAATTTTGGTTCATCAGGGTTAATTCTCCAATTAAAACTTCAGTTAATGATGGTACCTACCTTCCTCCCACCTCCCCCCCCCCTTCCCCCTTAAAAGATGTTTGTTTATACATTTTGGGCCTAAGACAGTCTGAGTGTCCTTGGAGAGCAGGATTGGAGAGGCTTTGTTGTCTAACTAACATGAGAGAACAGAAGTTAACAGGCTATAAGAAACTTCAGAATTACACACTAGGCAATACAGGATTTGAAAAATATGGAAGTTAAAACCTAAGGCATCACTGCACTTGGCATTCTGCTCCGTTTGGCACCCTGCTCCATAGACGCATGTTGGCTTCATCTCCCTGCATTTTTCCTGCCTTTTGATTTTCCCTTGTGCTGCCTTGAGCTACAAAGACTGCAGACACAGCAGTGCTACAGGCTAGTTAGTCCTTCCTGTTGGCTGGAGCACCAGAATTTCCCCTCACAGTTTTAAAAAATCATGTGTGTGTGTAAGCTACACTTGTAATGTCCTGCTGGCAGGATCTTGACCCCATGTCAGGACATGTGCGCACACAATATCTTGGTCTATTGTGAGCCTCTCCTAGAGAGATCCTTCTAAGAGGCCTTCCATATAAGTGAAGATTTTAAGCTTCAATTAAATGAATTTAATGCAACTTTTTCTAGCATTACACAGTATTTTCCCTTATTCGTTACTTAAATACTTGCTGCCATCTACCTTTCATCACTGCATTTCTTAATTTCCTAGTATTTGCTTATCTAAGTCAGTCTATGTTCTGTTGTGTGAATTATCTTCAAATTATTGTAAAGCCTTTCCTATGGTCTGCATTGCTTTCTGCTTTCTCAGAAGGTTATTCTGTTTATAGGCTGAGTTCTTGGAAGTTGCTAATTCTCAGTCTGACCAGAGCTTTCAGTACTTTGATTCTTAATGAAGTCAAGCCTACATTAAATGTATAGCTAACTCGTCCAGTGATGCATTATGGTTTCCATCTTAAAATGTAATCCAGAAACCTTTAATCTATTTAGCTGTTTGTACTGATGGCCAGTAAAAGATATCCCTGGTTTGCCTTTTTCTCAATCTATGCCTCCCTACACGGCCTCACTACTCTCACTGAAGTGCAGCAGTGAGATTGCAAATGCTTTTGATCCTTGCATCCTATTATTTTGTGCTTGGGTGAAGCTGTTTATGTATAATATAGAAGCATCTATTATGTAGAAATGGAAAAACAAATCTTGGACATCTCGTAAACAGCACATTTTTATATAAATGAAGTGATTCAAAGGTTGTCTCCCAGGTCATCTAGGGAAGGATTTTTTCTCTAGGTCTGTAATGCATCTGTCAAATTCATTCCTGATGCTTCTGCCCATGCAGGGTGGGGGAGTCTCACTGGCACAGAGTGACACAAATCTTTGGCAGGTGGGTCTGACAGGGATTCTTGGCTTGCTCGGTATTTGCTCACTGGGCCAAATTAGGATGGTGGCAATGCAGCCCAGCTCAGGGGGAGCTATCAGAGACTGTTAGCACCCCTTTGCAGCGAGACCATGACAATTTTTTCCTCGTTCCATGCACATGGTATGACTCCTGACCCTTTCAGTTTCACAGTTCTTCCTACTGTAAAATGAAAGACTCTTGAGTTTTCCTCTTCTTCCTATCATTAACAAATAAAAAGAAAGAATCCGAAGAAGGTAAAATAGTGTTACATAATATCCTCTGCTAATGGAGTAAACTTAGTAAATAGTTTGGGGTGGCATAGTATTTTATTTAATTTCTACATCCAGTGTCATACTCTTAATCATTTAACTGATGGACAAAAAAAGCTTTACTAAATTCTCCATAATGTTCTGTCTTTGATAAGTGTGGGGGTTTTTAATGGGGATATGCTCTCTTGCTGGAACCATTTTTCTTTGGGTGATTAAGAGCTAACATTAGGGATAATTATGTTAATGTTAGCAATGAAAATTCAGCTAAACAGCTTTAGACTATCTAGTGAGTTTGACTGCAGGGAAGCTGGTGACATTATTGGCTAAACTTCAAGTGCCTTACCTTTGGCCTGCATATCTTATGCTAGCCTGAAATTCTTGATAGGACCTAAGAACCTGAATCCACTGTAGTCCCTTTTCAACAGCTCTGTACTCCAAGTGTTGGGATAAAATTGAAGATTAATCTAAAAAGCATTTGTATTCTGCATTAGCTAGTTAGTGTTGTTATCAATTCCTTCTGTTTCTGTTCATGGTTTGTTCTTCTGTCATTGTTTTCTGTCTAGAAGCTCTTTTAACTTCTCCCAACTCAAAATGTTCTGTGAAAGGCAAAATCTCTCATATCCTAGGCTCAACACTCCCCTTGGCAATTATTCACTGAGTTACTCTTGTGATAGGGCTCAGGGTTAAAAAAGCACTTAAACATAATTCATATGCTTGAATGCTTTCCAAAACAAAAATGTTCATCATAAGCATCTGAACTGAGAAGATAATCTTTGGTTTGCTGTCGAGCTGTCAGCACTCCATCAGCACCCCGGGTGTGAGGGGTGTAGCTGGATGCATGGGGTACGTGCTGCTGGCTGGGGAAGGTGCAGCCTGGCAGCTCACAAATATTCTGTGGTGTTAACGTGAATGATGGCAGACATGTCAGACATGGCAGGGAGCTTGGCCTTGGGCTTGCTGTTGGGAGTTCACCAAGGCAAAACTCAGTTCAGTGGTGACTGATTTGCCCAAGTGATCCTGCTGAGTTGGAGGGGAGAGGCAGGGCTGTTACCACCACTCTGACAGCACTGAAGCAAGAACCAAGTTTGTAAAATTGGTTATTGGATTCATATGGATGCTGAATACAATGCTTGACAAGATTACAGTGCTCTGTTCTGGGAAGGCAGCTGCTCTTAGTGCAGATGCCAGAAATCAGGCAACTTGACCTTTTCTCAGGGAGTAAGACCTGCAAACATGGACAAGTCAACTAGGAATGCACGTCACAGGTGATTACATATTTGTCATTGTGAACCATTGGTATTTGCAGCATCCTGAAATGAGAGAGGACTGCTGGAGTCACTGTATCATTGCCAGCCATTTTTAGGAACTACGGTATATATACATATATTCAAATTCAATGCTCATATTATCTTCTTCTGGTGCTGATACTTTTTTCCTTCCTCTTTCCTTTCATTTTATTCTGTAGGAAGAAGTAAGAAGTTCCCAGAAAAGTAGAATGAGATCTCAGATAAGGCAAATTAACTTCAGTCTTTTAATCAGTGAATGTTATCCACTTCTGTATAATGTTCTCTCTTTTTAAAGACAAGCAATTATTAAGTGCTAAAGTTTCCTTGACTGCTCTAACTTTACTTGGTGTATACTCTTTCTAGACTGCAAATAAATAACAGGCAAAGAAGATAGTCTACACCCACATAATTGACCCCTGTCTGGTGTTAATTAAAACTGGTGACTGAGCTATTGAAATATTATCACTTATAGAATTCACATTAATCTGTTTACACTAATAGCTTTGACTTCTATACTCATCAGAGGGCAGAAGCAATTAAACCTCTGCACAAATAGTAGCAATTTATACATGAGTACATATAAAAATTGTACAGTAGAAGTTGTGTTAATTCTGCGTGCCTTAAAAAAAATTCTTAATCTTAGAAACTTTGGACAAGAGAACAAGTGAGTTGCAACTTGGTTTCTACCTTTACTGTAGCATCCACAGATACCTATTCCTCATAACAGTAGTGTTTCTTGCACAATATGCTTGATATATATTCAAAAGTACTAAAGGAAAAAGAATTGATTGGTAACCTTGGCAACATGAAACCATTATTAAAAAGAAAAAGAAAAGAGATAGAGGAAAAAAAACCCAACCTAATAGTGACATGTCTGGTTAAAGGTAGATGGAAACATGATCTGCTTATCTGCTTTCCGAATAGAAATTAGAGAGCCGAAAACCTTTCCAAATTAAATTATTCATTTGGAATAATAGTTCTGGTATATTGCACCCAACTTGACTCACAAAGGAATTTGAAGAAAATCTTCTATCTGGCAAACATTTGCAAAATGGCTGGGGAGGCATGATAGAAAATGGTGACTGCTGTTGTTATTCTGACAGTAGGAGCTTAATATTAACCAAAACCCAAGCCAGCTCTGGGCTGGGAAAGGCTCTGTGGCAGTACAACTAGCTGGCACTCTGAGGAAGCTCTCTTTGTTCTTGACATGTATGTACATGCTGAAAAAATAGTCAGAATTCAGTTTCAAGGGAGCTTTTAGCTCTGATTTTGCAGTTCTTTTCTTTTTTATTTATTTTTTTCCTTACTAAATGTGCAGAGGAGGAGAGGTGGCAAGAAGGCTGCAGGCATTCAGGAAGAGGCTCCTTTGCTCACCGTCCTGTAGAGGACATCAGTGTTTAGAAGTATTGCAGTCTGTGACTTTCATTGAGGACTTTGTCCTTGAGCAATCCAAATACAGCTTTCTGCTATTTGAAGTACTGCAGAAAAGTTTTATAAAGCACTCTTTTATACAAAAAAAATTTTATTCTACCAGGGCATATAGTCTTTTATTGGATCTCTATTTGTAAGTGATTTAAGGCATTTATTTTTACTAGGGGCATCCAGAACGTGCATTGTTTTTTAAAGCATCTACTCCTGTAACAGGAATTCCACTGTGTACTGTATAACTCTTATTTAGGAGATGGAAGGAATGTAAGGGTTACCAGGGCAGGGAAAGCCCAGCCTTTCCTTTGTTCACAACGGGTGTGCTCGTTCTTCAGGTGTTGCTGCTTGGGATGGATCTGCATGTTCTGCAAAGATGCCTTCCCCATCTTTGTCCCAAAAAGCTGCGTTACTGCTCTGGGGACTGAGCTTCTTCAGAGGCCAGGCCTGAAAAACCAGCATCTTGAATTGCTGCATAAATCAGAGAGAACTACTTTTCTTCTCATGCCTCAGTGTACTTCTTGCAGACATTTTTTTTTTTGTGATTTCACTTTACCTCATAAATATGGTACTTACAAAAATACTTATTCTATTCTGCAATTCTTTATTCTGTTCCTTCTTGTGGCCTCATGCCTCTTTCTTACTCGGGCCATTTATGTCACTCTTTAACATTAGAAAGAGGTTGCATATTTTTTGGATATATTTGAGCACATATGAAATGGTAGGCATCTGCTGACGTTGCTCAGGCCCCTGAAACAGGGGTTTTTCTTCTTCTATCAAAGTCTCATACCAGATAAAAACGAGCTGGATTTGGAGTTTTCAGTTTTTCTTGTTTATTCAAGTTCTTATCTCAAGTTCAGAGTGCCACCCTGCACCTGGGCACTGCGCTCTAAGTTTCCAGCTGCAAGCCCCCAAAACCAAGAATGCAGTGGTGTTTTAAAGACTTTTCACCCAGTTAACTCTTAAAATGTACTATATTTATAATTCTGTACCAATAACCATCACCTATTTTTAACACGTTTCCCCTACCTCAAACCTATTCTACCAATGTCTTTGTGCTACTGTCACAGAAGAAAAGGGAGTAAAAGAAGAACTCTGAACACTGCCCGAAAACCTCCATCTTGCTTTCATTTTACTTCCACACTACAAAACCCAAAGTACAAATTTTCACCCTGTGATAAACTAAACTGTAATCTGTCTTATATTTTTAGTGTTCTTAATTCATCCATAAGTGTTGGAAGCTTCTCCCATGGGCGCAAATCAAAGACTGTGTCCTCCTGGGGTCCCAGCAAGGGTCCCAGAACCCCCAGGGCAGTTTGAGGGGTTTTCCAAATATCTTGGACTCCAACAATCTGCAGAGACAGACCCTGTTATATTGGGAGAACTTCTTATCAGAGCATCACACTTTCCCCCCAGCTTTTCTTGCCCAATCTTTCAGTGTCAATGTTACTGTTGGTGGTACTTGTCCACACATTTGTGATTAACTAAAACCTTTTCTTCTACTTTAAAGTTTTGCCACAAGCTACTTCCATTGTTCCAGTGTAAAGTTTCTTTAATCCGGCATATTCTCTGAGCACACCATGTCTGCTGATGTAGCTAGTGCAATAACTCAGGCTTCATTCTTTTTCTTTCTTGTACCAGATATGATATAAGCTTGTTTGACTTGCCTCGTCATGCCCAGGTCTGGTTGGATGCTACTTTGGAGTCCTCCTTCAGCTTAAGTACAGACTTTGTGACTCCTGTTACTCAGATTCCAGTTGTGTGGTCATGTGTTAAAGCTGGAACTTAGAAGTGATCCACCTGCCAGGTCTGCCATGATGGGGTTTCCCCCAAGTGTGCTCATCCCTTCTCCTCACTCACTTTTGCATTTGTGAGTTAGGCTTCTAAGCTCTATAACACTTTGTGTCTGTTTTGCTCTTATCTGCTTTGTGTCTCCTCAAAATGATTTGTTTTCTGGTAGTGTGCAGTACCCCTCAAATTCCTGTAATTCTGCTGCATAGCTCTACCTCTTGCCTGATTTGAAAAGCTATTAAGATAAACAAGACAGAGCGAGCTTTATGTGCCAGCTAGTATCAGAAATTAATTTATCTTCGTTTTGTTTTTCTTCCTGCTTAAGGACACAGCACTGTTCTCAGTCTGTTTCTTTTGTCCTGTCTGCTTTCAGAAACCTTAGACTCTCATGAAGCATTTTACTGCTCAATTACTCTAATCAAGCTGTTTCCTTGGCTATATCTAGACGCTGCAGCAGGAATATGCCTCGGAGTCTGCCTCTCAGAGTGAGACTAGTGACATGGGATGCACCATGTCTCTTGCTTGGCCTAGGAACAGAAGTTTTTCCTAGCTTTGAAAATAAAGGAGGAGGGGGAGGAAGATAGAACCCACTCCTGAAGTCAAGGGTAACTGAGGTTGTTGTCAACAGATCCCTCGGGGAGCAGATTAGAATGAAATGAAACTGAATGACCAATGTTTGTGCATATATATGTATGTGTGTGCACATGTGTGTGTGTGTGTGTTTGGGGTTTAATTTAGAACCATTTGGTTGCAATGGAAAGGAGGAATGTAGCAATTTTGTTATTATTAACCATAGTAATATAACAATATAAAAGTCCCTTAAGAAAATATATAAGGAAAAGAAAGAAAGTGAAAGGAAGGGTAAGAGTAGATAGCGGAGAGGAAAGATATCACCACCCCTTGGATCGAGTGACGAGATTTGATGCCTGTGATTATGATGTCTGTTGGTTGATGTGATGGTCGCAGTCTTGATCTGTCTTGGGTGAGGGAGCCCCATGAAACACAGAGTTCCATAAGTTAATGTGTGCTCAGGTTCCAGTGGGAATGCCCAGGTACCTCCCCTGGGAGAAGTGTGTGTCTAGCATTACTGCAACACAGTGGATTGTGCACAGTCCTCTGTTAGAAGGCCCCAGAAATGTGTTGAGGTGCACTTTGGAGGTTTCTGATGGTTGTCTATCAACTTTTAAGTTGTCTATCTACCTTCTGGGATGCAATTTACCCTCATCCTTCCTGCAGCAGACCTAGTGCTTCCTGGATCCTTTGCTGACCTAATTTGACTCATTGAAAGGGCAGAAAAATACCTCTTTTATCCTCTTCCTCACAGATGAGTTGTAATTAAACCACCTGCTTAATGGGAAGAGGGGAGGGGATGAGTAATGCCCTATTACCGTATCCCGTGTTCTCTGCAGAGGGTTTCATTTCTAAAGAAGCGAAGAACAGGGAGAAAACATAGGAATATAATGCATATAGCAATGGAAAACTTTTTAGGTTAGCGAATTTTCCAGCAAGTTATGGTATTTAAAATAGTTTAGCCCAAATTGCAAAACTTTTCTCACTTGTGTTTGCAGCGATAAAATTATGTGGTCATATACCTTTTATTCTGAGTCCTACTGTCTCATTCAGTGCGTGGAACAGGCTGGTTGGAGAGAGCCATGGTACTGCTGAATTATCCTTCCTACTGACAGGAAAGCTGTCACTTTAAACTGTCTATTGTGTCTATTTTGTTTGTAGCTGAGTTTGCTGGAAAATTCGGCTGACATTTATTACATTGTTTACCAGCTAAAAGGGGGTAAAGGCCTTATTTTACTGGCTGTTCATAGTGTTATTTTATATCTTTTATGCAAAGAAAAGATCTGCTGCTTCAATGTAACAATTATTATTCTTCCAATGGAACACAAACAGCATTATTGGGAAAATCTCAACTATAAGCCAAGTTTATAACTCACTGTCATAAATGCAGGGTATGTTTTTGCAGACTAAAGGTAGATTCAGTGCAGTGAGCACACATAGAAAATATTACCAATTCTCCTTACTTGCATATAATTTGCTAATGTATAATCTTGTAGATAAATTAATCAGAAATTATCAAAAGCAGACTTGACATTTGAATGCTAAAGGCCTTTTACAGAGGTTTTGCATTTCCTGTTTTTCACAAGAAGGTCATTTTTATAGGAAAGTGATAAATGTAAGTATTTCAAAATTCTTGAGTAAGGTTCATTCAATATCTCTGCTGTTTTTAATTTTTATGCAGTTTTCCAAGAGCAATGAACACATTTGGTGTTGTGGTGTACTCAGTCTTGATTCTTCTGCTATTCTCTTTTGCTATTCTCTTCTTATTTTCATGGTTTGGCTTTTAGGTGTCCGCCTTCAGGAGTCATGGCACAATGCCATACGTGTGTTTTGGTTTCTTCCACACTGCTCTTGTGGACCCTTTTGCTGGCAGTGACAGAATCAGCCAGAGAGGTTGCTTCACCCCTGCCCTGTGGTTCTTGTCATCTCCATTTTCTGTGAATGCTTCCTGCTTGGGGGCTGTTCTAAGACATGTGTTACCTTGATGCTTAGAGTGACTCTACCAGAGCACACCTTTAAATTTGAGGGAAAAGTTGCCTGAATTGAGAAGACAGGTAAGAGACAAGTTCTCTCTCTCCTCCTAACTCTCTGACTTGCTGCTGTTGTTCTCCCCACCAGACTAATTCTGGCCCTGTTCTTCCTATATCCAAAGCAGCAGAAGGAGGAACAAGTCAGGCCTTGATCTCCAATGAGCACCTCTGCTTCTCTCTCCCCAGCCTCCCAACAAAGCGCTGTTGCCTGTGCCTGGATCACCACCAATGCCGCAATCTAGCAAGCCAGATAGCTGCTGACATGAGTCAATGGCAAAGAGGCAGGAAGGGTCTTTGTTGAGTCCACAGAGATGTTTATTCCAGCCATGCAGACGAACAGTTCAGTGACAAAGACTCACAGGCAGGGTCCAGGTTTAAGTGTGGTGTGGTAGGGGCAGGGAGAGCATCAGGGGAACCATCAGGGGACATGGGGCTGTTCACAGGTGGGGTTAGGGTATGGGAACCAGTGGGGAAGTAGAGGGGGGTGGCTGAGGAACCCAGGTCTGTGGGGGGGGTCCAACAGGGCTGACTGAGGGAGCAGAGCAGGGATACACAGCATAACAGAACAGGTTGTCCTTGAGAGAAGCCTAGAGTGTCTCTCTAACCCGAGGAATGCCTCTCAGGGTCCTTCCCTCCCAGGGGGTTCTCAGGGACCCTTGTGTGGCAGGCTCACCGGCCTCCACAACAATCTGATGTTTTAATTGAGTCAGGGATAGTGTATAGAAGATTGTCAGTGGCTGCTTCCAAACTGAGGAGGACCACTGCGGGGTTTACTGCTTCTTTGTGCTAAGCAGAATCTCCTTGTGCCAGAGACTCCATCATTTCCTCACTGATCTCCTGCAATGCATCCATGGATGTTCCATACTGCTGTTAGAATTGGGCAGCAGGTGGTGAATTAAAGGATTTGTCTGCCAAGAAGAAAATAAATGTTTGGGTTTTTTTTTTTTCTTATCCCTATTGCTTTGTGTTTGGTGAGAAAATGCAGCAGGTGCTAAAACCACTACTGCTGTCTTGGGGGCCCTTGTCCTGCTTCTGTTACTGCCTCTGCAGTTGCCTTGTTTCTGCTGCTTATACTGCAGGGCCTCGTGCTTTGCTAGGAAACAGTCTTAACACAGTTTTGGGGGTGGAGAGCTGACAGTATTTTGGAGCTGACTAAAAGGCTAGAAGGGTACTAACCTTCTCTTGTTTCTGTTTGGGTTTCTTTTTTGTCTTTCTTTTCACCCATATGTTTCCTCTTGTTTTTGTTGTCACTAGACTGTCTCACACCATCCCCAGCCAAATTCATGTTCTCTTAAGATTTATCCATCCAGACATAGTAATGCAACTGAGAAAGGGTTCTTTATAATTCTGCTTTCCCTCCAAACTAATAGCTAAATGCTAATAGCAATGCTGCTGTTAGATTAACAAATAAAATTCTATATTTTCACTCCCTTTTCAATGCATGTTTCTGCAATGTTTCCAATATTCCAAGCAAATGCTGTCTCTCCTTTCCTTTTTCCTCTCTGTTTAGGCTAATGGTTAAATTTCTGAATTCCTTCCTATCGAAGCAACTCCAGTCAAGTAAGAAGACTTTTTTTTTTTTTTTTCAGAACAGCTGTCCAGTTATTTTGGATGGTGATAGCTATAATTATATTCTGTGGTCACAGGGACAAGCAAATGTAATTAGGTTTCCAGTTTCTTGGTATAAGTTTATCACCATAGAAATGAGGCCAGACTTCCTAGATGTAAGATGTTGGGCATTGATTAGAGTAGTATTTTATTAAATATTTAAATGTGGCAATTCCTGTTCTGTTCTTATAGCAGGTGCACACACTTACATTGCAGAGTCAGATGCTATACATGTTTGTGGTGGCATATTCTCCAGACTCTTCTGGAACCCGTTTAATTGCTAGCGATCCTTTTGGTTTGAGATTTTAGGCTTTGCATTAATTGATGTCTTTCTAACATCATCTTCCACAGGAAATTATCTCTGATTAGTAGCTGATTTAAGTCCAGAGAGAAGAAACAAAGGATATCTGTGGGTCTGGGGTAGAGAGATGGAAAATGACAGGAACTTACATATCCTTTGTACTGTACCAGCATAACTTTTCCCTTATGCAAAGCAAGTCTGGACTTGGCACAGCCCCATATGCTTCAAGAATAATGAAGAATTAAATCAAACATTCAAATAATTCAGTAGTTCTGATATTGAACTAGATTTGCATATCAAAATCCCAATGATAATCAGATGAAGGATTCAGCCTTTTGTCTCTATGGACAGCACTCTATCAAAACCACTTGGTCAAGTTCTTCTTGGAATTGAAAACTAGTAACTCTGTAAGAACACGAGTTTTTCAATAGGTCTGTTCTAAACATACCATAGCACAACATAGCCTTTGCCTTACTTCCAATACTCCACTAATTTGAGACTAAAATATCCCTTGAAACATCAGGGGAACTTTCCTAGTATTTGTCCAATAAAAAGACTGAGGAAATATTTTGGAGCTCTCTGACTTAAACACAAGGCAGTCTGAAAAGACGTAATATATACACAATATTTAGTTTATTTTAGATTTGTTCATGTTTTAGTGATTGAAGTTTTCAGACTCTCATGAGAGTGTAAAATGAGCTCTGAGAAAAGTAAGATCTCTGTTTCCCTGGTGAGATGAAATTTCATGCTTTTTTTGGCATTGGTTTTACCAAGGTAATAGTCCTCTGTAGCCATGTGATGGCAAAATGAGGAACCTGAAGCCCAGCCTCCAGAGCTGCTCCGAGCTGGTGAGTCTGGGGATTTCCTCCTGTTGCAGTTATATTGTTTCTTATCTATTCCTGGTATAATTCTTCAGAGCTTTAGCATGCTGATGGCAGTGAAATTAATGATTAATGACAAATTGTATGCACAAAGGATTTGTAAAGCCCTAGAGTATGATTAGACAGATTGTTAATTTTAAGAATACAAAGTGATCTCAATATAAATACACCTTTCGCTGAGAGTATCGGTGAAAACAAAATACCTTTTGGCTTAATTTGTAACCTGTTTATACCCAGAGCAAATAAAAAAAAACCCAAAAAAAACATTATGAGAGTCCCTCTGAATCTATGCCTGAGTACTGTGGTCTGCTTTAGCATTACTTCCCTGCTTTGCAAACACGATAGATGCCAAGATGTGGGGACAATGGCAGGAACTGTTCCTCCTTTCCCTTGCTCCAAGCTACCTTGACCAGCTTTGCTTTAGTGGACTGCAGGGAGCAAGAGACCTGTGAATGAAAGTTGGTATCAGGTTAGCAAGGATTCAGGGAAAGGGGTGCTGAGTTTGGCTTAGCAGATCTGTTCTTCAGCTGATGAGCATGTGTGCACTTGTAGTTTCTAGTGGATAAAGGGAAATGTTGATCCTCATCTTCCCTCATGATGTTGGCAATTGTGCAAGTAAAGTGGTGCTGCTGGTGGTGCTGTTCCTGTGGGCACTGTCGGTGGTGAAGGTCACCTTGAGGGAACTCCTCCTGCATGCAGAGGGAGCACAGAGAAATACAGAGTTATAAGCAGCCTCAAAGAAATCACTTCGTTAGGAAAGGACATTTTGATTCAAAAGTTTTCAATGGTCTGCAAAACCCTCCAACAGTACTGAGCTCACCCACACATGCTGAGGATGGCATTTATCCGCAAGGGTAAGAAGTTTTCATAAAACCTAAAAAGTATGTGAGCCATGTCAGTCCAAGGAACAGGGATCTATGGCAAGTTCTTGGAAAAAACGTCTTTTCTTGTAGGCTTAATGTTTTTAAACAGTTTCTAGGAAGAGTTTTTTTATTTTAGATTTTTATTGAGAGTGGAAAGAGAAAGGTCTTTTAGGCTTCTCATCTGCAGACCTGTGACTAAGAGATACCAAGAAAAGCTGATTCATTCAAACATGGTGGTGATGTGGGATGAATAAACAAGAGAATTATCCCACTGCAGGAAGACTCATTTGGTTTTGTAGTAAGTATTCAGTATTTTGTCCTGATTAAATCTGTTATTCTTCCTGATGTCAATTTATGTAAAAACAATAAGCTGGAGTTAGCCCTATTTTAAATAAACTAAAATACAAAGTCAAACAAAAGTTTTATATTTTTATCATATATAAAAGATATAAAAAGGGCTTCAGCCACTTCTCAGTAGAGGTAAGCTTACCATCAAGGAATAAAACTCCTTGAGAAGTCACTTTTGATTGATTAAGACACTTGCAATTTAATGTGCTAGTGTAGCAAAATTTAAGAGCACACAATAGATTGTAAGGAACAGATTGTTGTTCATTTTGTTGGCAGTTCTGAAAAAGAGAAAAAACATTTCAGAAATGAACATTTCAAGGGCATTGCAATTTGTTTCAGGTCCATCACCACTTCTTTTGATCTGACATGAATTTTTTGATTCTGATTTTTTTCTTGAGCACTTTTAAAAACAAAAAGTGAGGTGCTTGATGTGAAGAAACTGCTACTTTTTGACTGTTTTTCTTTTTTATATGGATGATTGAACAGAATGCTCGAACTGTTTCGTTTTCTCTGTTCAAGTGTGTAAATGTATTCTCTGCTCATTTGCTTCTGTGAAAGAAAAAGGTGAAGTCAAAGTGAAAGGGATATAGTGGTGCTTCATAGCAAGTGTTTATGGAGAATTAATTTATTCTGTGCTGGCTTTGTAAAAAAACGACAACAAACAAACAAGAAAAAAATATTCTTCTTAGATTTTTTTACCCTCTATGAAGGCTCTTAAACAGTGCCATGTTAGAATATATTGAATGGATCAAAGTGAAAAAGATAGAAAAAGATGACTACTGAAAGAAGTCAAGGTATTTAAGAATGCCAGAGGGCAATCCTTTCACTAGGACAGTGGTTGCTAGTGTTAGGTTTGCAGGTGCACTCAGTGTTTGACAACTAGGGAGTTTGGGGTTTGCTCCTGAAAAGATTTGGGACAGCAGTCTTTTACCAGTGAGTGGAACGACAATGATCATATTTGTGTATATGTAACAAATCAGCTTATTTATGCTGCTTTGATTTTAGTTCTGCTTAAAACAAAAAATCAAACAAAGCCATTAATTTTTTTGGCTTAAACTCCCTTTACTTATGGATGTCACGATTCTCAGCTAGACTGCCAGGTTAACTGTTCCTGAGCTGTGAGTGCCATGGATGTACTTGTAGCAAATGTACTTCAGAAGAGTGCACAAAATAGTGTCAGTAACATTCACCAAAGTGTCCATAACCTTTTGGAAACAAATTTTCTGTGGTTCCTAAGACTCAAAATGCATTCCTCCTTGGGGTTGTGAGAAGGACATGTTGATAACCACTGTGTGTGATTTGCCTGTTTTGCTCATGCCTGTAGCACTCGTGCCTTATTAAGAGTCGGTGAGTCATCCTGCTCCACATGGCCATCAATTACATCTTTGGAGCGCTGCACTCTGTTGCAAGAGCCAGCTTAAATATGAACAGCTGTATGACTCTTTCACAGAGCTTGCCTATTAGAAGCAAAAATAGTCAGATTTAAACACAGGTTAAACATAAGTTATGTTAAAAAAAAAAAAAAGAAAAAGTGGAATTTGGTGGAAACTTTGGTAAGTCTAAGTAGTCTTAATTTCACTTCTCACATCCATTTGGATAAACTGAAATCTCAGCTGTAGCTTTCACTACATCTCTCCACATCGCTCTGGGTATTCAAGACAGAGGAGGAAGAGAAAGTCATCTCCCAGAATGTCTGCTCAGTAAAGGAGGAGGAGGAGGAGTTGGTGGGTTTGTAATGGTCCAGTCCCAAAAGGGTGCTCATATTCCACCAAGAAGCCTGCACACGCACATTTATACACACACACACACACCACACACACACAGACAGTCACATTTTATATATATTTTTTAAAATGTACTTTAACTTATTCCAGTAAAAAAGAAACCATTTTTATAACATAATTTCAAACAGGTGAATTAAAACTATATGCATAATTCACTGTATTCAGAGTGTCAGGTAGAAAATCATGAAAGTCTTCTAATATATCAATGCTACCAGTAATACATAATTTCTTCAAAGGATTTGTGATTTCAGATGCTGGGGTTGGGAAGAGGGGGATCTTTCGCTGGGATTCTAGGGATAATCTTGTGCAACTTTTTTACAAAAGGAGGAAAAAGGATTATTCCACTGAGTTTCCTCCACTATCCTTTCTTTAAAGGTACCTGCAGATAGTTAATCATTGTTATGTATTGTTTTAAAACAATGTGTAATTCATGTACTGAAGGCTGTTTTTTCTCAACTATATTCTGTGACATTTAATTTAAAAACAATTTCAGTATAATTTTTACAGATGTTTAAAGTATATCCCTCATAAAATTGAGAACAGATACAAGAAAATGAAGTTAAGTGCTGCTATTGCATTTTCCATTTGGTTGGAACTTAGCTGTGTGCATTACTCCCGTGGGAGCACAGTAAATGGAGTGGAATTTTCATTTCATTTGTTATGAAAGACAGTCAGTTCCTCAGATACTTCTTAGTCTACAATGTCTTTTGTTTTACCAGCTGGAGCTACTTCATTGCTAGAAATAGTATTTTTCTTTTGTACTGTGCAATGCAAAAATCATACTTGAGGTCAAACACACCGCTGCTAAAATGATTTTTCTCTTAAAATCTGTTGTCATAATGAATCTCCCACAGGGTTTTAAACAAAGGCTCAAAAACATTGGTGCCCTGAAAGTTGAGGAATTCCCCTACCTGGCTTCTGCAGTGACAGCCTCAATTCCAAAGACAACTCTGTATTAGCATGATGACCATTTGTCCTTGGTCAGGTTTTAAGTTTAAATCGTGAAGTTAAATTACTATCTTGTTGGATTGGGAAGAAATGCTGGCAGTTACAGAATTTATTGCCCTCATTCTTCTAAGTGGTACATAGCCTCTATAAAATGGATTCTCACTCCAACTACCTTTGTGTGCTCTAATAGCTCAGATGAAGAGGCATTGTATAGATGCTTTACCGTTGCAGGAACAAAGCACTTTCCAGAGACAATATTATCATTCTGTACTAATGGAAAAGTTCTCAAGATTCAATTGGAAACCTTTATGAAAGGTTAAGTTGTAACCACTCTTTTAACTGAGCAGAGGATTTTATCTCTTCTGTGGAAGGGCTCCAAAGATTTTTTAAAAGGAATGAATTCTGCATAAAATTCTTAACCCTTGGTTAATGCTTTTATCCCAGTGGAACGTCATTGTCTTCAGTGGAGTTACTCATATTTATGTTGTGATAGGGATAACTTCCTCAGAAACCTTTCATTTCTGTGCAAGGTGATTAGTTACTTCCTTGTTAAATCTGCAGGGCTTCTCCCTAAGGTGTGGAGAAAGGAGGAAGGAGAGGACATTAGTAACTCTATTTCACACTTGCAGTATCAAGATATGATGCTCTGGAGAATATAAAAGAAACTTTTTCTGCATGTCTTCTCTGCCTCAGAAAAGAGTAACTTTGTCTGCCTGGCTGCTTGTGACCTGTCAGGGACCTGCTTGGGTCAACAGTAACAAGAAAGGTCTGATGGGCCTGGATAGATAGACAGACAGACAGCCATTTTCACTGCCTTGAAATATAGACGTTTTATTTCCATTTTGTGTAGAGATTTGTTCCGGGACAGTTGCATCCACAAGTGAAAAAGCTAAAGGAAGGACAAGTGGCAGAACTGTTGTGATCCAGGTGTGGCAGTCATTGCTGATGATGGGAAACATGCTTCTCACTGAGAAACAGTACTTGTGATGAATGCAATTGAGTAGGGAAACATGCAAGATGCCCTTTAAAGAGAAACTTCTGCAGCCTGAACCCAGGCTCTTGGTACTGTGAACATCTTCCAGTGCTTTACTACAAGGACTAATCACTGCATGATAACCTGATGTGAATATAAATCTTTGTGAAATAATTTAACTTTTTTTCCTAAAGTGGGAACTGAGAAAAAACTAACAAGAATAGGAAGGTGTTAAGAAACTGTGGCCTGATAGGAAAAATGTAGAGAACAGCATTTGTTGTTGAATAGTTCCTTAGCTATTTCTGTGATGAACTATATAATAAGATGTAATGCTCAGACTTTCTTACTTCTTATGAGAGGGAGAAATTAACTTAATTTATGTTTACACAGTAGGAAATAAAAAGCTTCCATTTTGTTCTGATAGCAGGAAAAGAAACTTTCTACCTGTTAGCCTGATGAAACACTTAGGCTACATGGGGAGTGTTTGGTGGATGGCAAGACAAATTAGGGATCAGGTCAGACAAATATTTTCTGTGTACTGGATGCTCCCTCAGAGCAGGTGGTGGCTTGGGCCATGCTTGAAAGCTTTTCCATTTCACTGAGTCTTTCTTTGCTATCTTCTTTGCTAGCTTGAAGTGGTTAAATCATACTTACTTGACAGCTGTGGCTTTTACCTTCCATAACAATTTAGCTGAAAGCAGAAAGTGCTGTGTAGAAAGTCTTATACAGAAGACACATGAAATTAATTCAAACCACAAAACCTGAATAACCAACCAGAGATTCAAGATCAAACTTCTCCATCTGAACTGCTGGGTTTTTTTGGGATAAACTACTGCCAGATAAAACATAATTAGTGACATTTTCCTCACAAAGTTAAGTAAAGAAACAGGGCCTCTGTAACATTTTTTTTTCCTTTCCAACAAAATTTAGATGAAATTTGGATTAGTCTTCATTTCTAGTCTTTCTCTGTATCCAACTAATTGGGCTATCTGACTTGTTTGCCAGATGGTGAAAAAAAGGCAGATTGTGTGCTTAAACTCATCCATTAGAAAAAAAGGTAGAAAGAGAAAGGACATTATCCAGTCTCTCAAGATGACAAAGTAATATAAAAAATGCCACTTACCTATTAAGTTTTGAAAGGTGAGTGGCTAACACCTTCCTGGCAGATAAAGTTTGATAACGAGTTTTATCTAAGGTGCCTTTGGGCACCTAATCTTGAAGAGATTATCCCCATGTATCAGATGGTCTGCACATTCAGTATTGTGCAGATCCCTGGTGCATGGAGTCGGACACCTGGGAATGCCTGTCAGTGTGTGCATTGCCCGTGGTGGCAGCAGGAGGGGTAGGAGAGAGGGTAAAGGCAGGAATGGTGCAAAAAAGGACATAACAGTAAGTCTGTGCAGAGCCTTCAGGTAACTCAGTGGAGCTTGGATAAAAACTGAAGGAGGAAAATTGCCAGTTCTCTGGAAGCAAAACAACATTTTGAAGAGGCAGACTATGTACTGCTGGGATACAGCCTGACATGAGTAAATTGCAAGCTGAGATAAATATGCCTGGAACTATCAAAAAGAGAGCTGTACGACACGCACAAGGTATGATTAGCCATCCATTACAATTCATGACAGTCCTGCTGGTGTAAGTACTGGAGCAGGGAGAAGGGCATGCTGCTTCTGCAGTCAGTCTTGTTATGGGGAGCAAAACATAAGCGAATGCTTAGTTAGTAATTTTAGCCTCTGTTTATGTTAAAAAATACAAGGGTTTCCTACAGTGTTGGCAATAAGGCAATACTTGTTCAGGAAAATGCAAGTGGCTTTTGTCCACAATATTGAAAACAGCAAGAGAATATAGCTCATGCCTTGATTCAAAATGCCTGGGCCCTGACAGGGCCAGATTAAACAGATGAACTTTTAGAGCAGCACATAAAGCTTGTACTGTTTACATAAAATATGACAATTTATTATAGAGAGCTTCATTTAGGTGTAAGTATCTGGAAAATGATTTGGATTAAAGTGATGTCTTCCACAGCTTTGTAATCAAAAGCAAATGGATTCACAAAAACAAACAGCGAAGAAGTCTTTTACTGTTTCATTATATGCCTAAAAAAGATCATGGCCCACCCTTCACTGCAGCGTGGGCTACGGCAGAAGGAAAATCTTGGGAATTGTTGCTGGAAAAGTGAGTGCTGAAAAAAAGTGAGTGCTGAAAAAAAATTAATGGAGTAGAAAAAGCGTCAACTGTCATGTTAAGGGAAGCTGAACCATTTTTCAGCCTGAAATACATTTCTGCCCAGATGTGATGCCAACTAGACTGAGTGAATCATGGCCAATTTTAGTGTTTTAAACGATCAGTCCCTCAGACTCATTTCAGTACAAAAAGACCCAAATCCCACAGCACAGCAAAACTGGGAGCAGGTCTTTCAAGGCCCTGGCAGGGGAGCCAGAAGACAGTTTAATTCCATTGCTCTACAAATGTCTCTTTTGTTTACTACCTTTTTGAAGTACCCAAATCTGTGCTTCAAGCAGAAACTTCAGTTGTTATGTGCAGTTGGATTAAAACATTTTCTTTTCTGAGAATACCAGCAGCTCTGCTAATGGATAGCAGCATAAATCCAAGGTGAGAATCAAAGATGGCAGACTAGGAATCATACGACTTCAGGAAAATGGAGCCAGATAAATGGTGGGCAGCAGATTGCAGACTTGTTACTGAAAGCATTAAATAAAGTTCAAATGTTTGACAAATAAATCAGTCTGGAAAATCTGCTTGTATTCTTGCTTGTAGAGAATGAAAGGAATCTGAAATAATCTAGACCCAGTGCTTTACACAGGTTATAAATCTGCTGCTGCCAGTCAAAGGGAAGGTTTGTCAGGTTTCCTCCAGTACAGGAACCATATGCCCCAGTCTCTAGACAGAACAACTCAATTTTTATGCTAGCAGTTTGGGGATGTTTATTCTTCTGTTTCATGCAATAGTTAAATCTGAAGAAAAATGAAGATTATAATTTGTGTAGAAATGTTATAGTAAATAGTTTTTCTCTTAATTTCTGGCACACCAGATTATCTTCATTTTTTTCCAATCTGATGCCTACAAATCTTGGGCTATGTATTGCTTTTGGTACAGTCTCTTTTCTTTTGCTTGACTCTCAGTGGCTGGAAAGTACTGCCTGGAACAAACATTAAGAATTTAAACTTCTTTTGCACTGGAAGAATGGTACCTTTGCAGCAGTGGATAAAAAACTCACCTGGTTTCCAAAGGCTTAGTGGATTCTCAGGGTTTTGGGATGACTCCAGTATTTGTACAGTTAACCATCAGTGAGTAGCAATCACTTCATTTTATGCAGGTGCAGATGAGATGCAGGTACTTGGCTCTCAGGAGCTGATATAGGGAGCTATCGACTCTGGCAGAACTACTTTTACATTATCCAAGGGGCTGGATATGTTACCTTACCATGTTTATCCCATGTTTTAAATGCCTCCTGTTTCACAAGTCTCCTTCAGTTTAGTTCATGAGCTGAAACTGGAATAGCAGGATAAGCGAAATCCAAATATAGTGTCTTTTTGACCTTTCCATTACGTTTATATGAAGTACTGGAAAAAGCAATGAGGATTGACACAGTTCTCTTGCTTCGTCATACGGCTGTCCTTAGTCATGTTAGCAGTCAGGCACTGTAGGTGCTACTGTAACCCATCTTAACACTCTAATCCTGAAACAAGATTTGCCATATGTTGCTTTTTCTTTAAATAGCAACCATTCATAAATGTTAGGCATATTTTTCTCAGCTCACAAGATCCAGCGCTGGCTGAGATGATATTCGTATCTATGGCCCTTCCTAAAAATGTTGTCTTTATTTTAAGCAAAATTTTGCAACATGAGCACATTGCCATTTACTTACTAGGGCAGGAGTTTTCTCCAGTGCTCCGTGCTCGGTTAAGCACAACTTTATATTTAGGAGAGTTGAGCTCTAAGGAATCCCACACGTTAATTTCACCACCAAGCTGTGAGAGGAAATTTTCTGCTTTGCAACACAGGGTCCTGCCTCCTCCTGACGCAGAGCAGAGGGGTGCCCGAGGCCCAGCACGTCCCACTGCAGACATCCCTGCTCTGCTGCAGTCTGGAGGCCCTTGAGGTTTCCTCTCAGAGGGCAGAGTGCTACCCGATGGCACTGTGTGTCTGCAGAGGGAAAGGAGCAGGAGGGGTGTCCCGTGTGGGTTCCAAAGCTTTATTGCTGATGGATGGTACAGGGATGGAAAACAGAGCCCATGGCTTCTTGTATGAGGGTAGGGAAAGCTTAGGGACTAATGAGGAAAGGGTAAAGGGGTGGTTCTGGGGAGGAGCGACAGCGACAGTAACATCCAACTGGGAAGTAACAGGGGAGAGATTAGGAGACAGGATCCAATGGCACACCGAGTAAGGGAGAATTTTCCAGAGGGAAAGGTGTGCCTTGGGGAGAATGACAGGGACACTTTACCCAAAGGGCAGGGGAATGATGAGGAAAGACAAGGAATCTCCGCCTGAGAGGAGGGGGAATGGCCTTGGCCAACTCAGGGAGAGGATAACCACTGACTACAGAGTTACAACTTACAGCTAAGAAGCAAACTTAAACAGAACTTGACAGAAGAGCTTAACAGAACAAGAAAACCTTATAACAAGGAAACCTTCTGCATTATTTGTCCATTCCTCAGCTTGCCCCAAGCTGGGGTACTGCAACATCCTCCTCTGTAAAATGGTGTTGCAAATGAGATGCTGACTTTGTGGGCAAGCCCTATGGTGGTCTGTAGTGGAGGGGATGAAATAGCTGGGAAACATGGATTACTCAGGACATCCATGTAATAGGTTTAACTGTAGCTGTCTGGTTTTGCTGGTGATTGTTTTTTTGCAAGGCCTGTGGGATCCAAGTTATAAATAAAAAACATCGAGTTTGTTGAGTTGTAATTGTATCCAGGTAACAGGGTTACAACCTCTGTGCATGCCTGCACTTCAGTCTTTTAACAGCCTGGGTGATCCCAAGCTCCTTGGTTAGTCATCTGTGCAGAGGAGATAATGCACTGGTCTGGGACACTGAACTGATTTGAAACTCAGGCATTGACTGAACTACTAGATGTCTTCACAGCTGATTATATGGCTTATACTTGGGGTATACTTGAACAAGTATTTGGAGCTTTCCATGTGGACATTTCAGAGTTCCCTGAAGATTTTTCCTAGGTAGCTATTCCTGTGTTTAGACCAGTTTCTTTTCTTAAATATGATTCTTAACATGCTGAGTGAAGAATCATGTCACTTCATGTCCCAGTGACACCCAGGTGGTTCCTGCAGCAGAACAGACCAAACTGTGCATTGATAAGGTGTTTGTGAATCAGTAGCTCTTTCTATGGATGCAGAAGTGGTCATGAAGTACAGTTATGTTTTAGGTAGGTAAAATGGGTAAGGGGTGTTTCCTATGAAGTTTGAGATGATAACAATGGATCATTCATGTACCGGAGGGGTCACCTAGGCCATGGAGTGGCTGGATAGAAGGAATCTGCAGAACCACAGTTTGGGGAGTCTCGCCTGACCAAGGTGGAGATGTCACTTGCAACAGTCTCCAAGCACTGGGACTCCCACTGCTGTTCAAAGGAACTGATCAGCACTTCTAACAAATTCAATTCAGAATTGAATTGTGTGGGTTATCCTATGCCAGTGGTAAACTACTTTTTTTTCCTAACAAAACAATCTATGGGTGTCTGAGTAACAGTTTATTTTTTCAGTGTTCTTAAATTTCTGAAATTTGGATCAAATACACAGTTGATAAGTTTGGGATTATTTTTTCATCCTCTGATCTTAAAGAGAATTATAACCTCTTTTTCATCAGCTTCAAAGTAGCACTGGATTGTTTTAGGCTTCAGGTGGGGAGCAACATTGTACAGGTGTAGAAATATCTCAGGGAAAAGAAGATATAACAAGAAAAGAAGACATAATTGTCACTGTTTGTTTATAGAAATGCTTGCTTAAGTATTCAGATCTATGGGTGGCTTAATTAAAAGCATGAAGGATATGAATCCACTTCATAAGCAGGATTATTTTGCTCATTGTTGCAGAGATAGACATGACTGCCTAGAGATAAAAGAGGAATTCTCATACAATGAATTTTGTATCTAGACTCTAAGGTATATGTTTTAATGTTTTTGTGAAGGGACTTCCTTGTTTAATTTATTGCAATTTTATTTTTTAAAATTGCCAAATACATCTCTGTCCACTTTTAAGATTTTCTAAATCTTCCTTATATTCTCAGAGTTTAGCAAAGCTGTGCATCATTTTAACTAAAAGCCCTGCCACTGAAGCCAACACACTTTAGTTGTATGTTCTTATTTTGGTTTAAACATGGATTCTATTTGTCCCATTTAGAAATCATAGATACTAAAGATTAATTATTTCTAGTGGCTCTAAACATGACAAAATTAGGCATTACAATGGAGCCAGGCAAAGTGTTTGGAAGCAGCCACGTGGAAAGTTAATCACCCAGGTTTTAGATGGAGAAATCCTGGAGAATATACAATCTCCAGGGGTATCAAGTATCAACAATCCCATGTTGATACTTTTCTCATGTGATTTGCTGTTTTGCAGGAAAAAAGGGGACCTTTAGGTTTTGGCTTTTGCTCTCTTCAGGTGAATTTGCAAGGGCAGGAGGAGACACTCTCAGAAAAGGCTTAGGTTTTGCTTTAATTTTCAAAGTGATAAGCTCCTCAAAAGGGGTACCATGTCTTCAGCCAGAGTAGTCAAGGACTAGGGGTAGGAGGTAAGGGCAGGACTGGTCTGGAAACTGTAAATCCTGTTTCTGTGTCTTTTCTTATTGTTCTTATAGTCAGTTGTTGAGACACTTTCAGTAACGTTCTGATAACAACACTTGTCTCTAAATTGAACACTTATCTTATTCTACTAACCAAAGTCCTTGTAACAAAGGCATTTGAAATAAATTGCAAAGAATTTAAGGTATTTTTAGAATGGTTTCTTGTGTGAATTGTTTGTAGACAGACTCCCTGTGTTCCTGCACAGCAATCATAGAGAAGATGTGCACTAGAATTTATCAGTTTAGGCTATAACTTTTTCATCTTTTTAGGGTTTATTTTTTAACCATGTCAAATCTCTGCTTATGATTTAAACTTAACACCTATTTGCATAATGAGGTAGGTTTTATCTCTGTAATGGGAATATTTAACTTTTTAAAGAATACCAATTGATACTCTAAACCAAAACATCTCCATGGTTACTTAAATTTAAGAAATGGACATGTTCCTCCATTCCTGAATTTGTTGGGTAGGTATGTTGTTATAAAAAGACATGCAGTTTTCAACCAGATCAATTTTTTGACAGGAAAATATTCATACTAATAAAATATTTTTACAGGTGCTATGGCTGTGTCACTGTTGGTAGATACCCAAGAAGTCTTTTCTTATCTGTTAAAGATGGCATCTTACCAAGGAAACCAGAAACAAAGGAACATATTTTCTTGGAATTCTTTCATCATGAGGCTGGGATAAAAAGTGCTACCTTTTTCATTGGAATGGGTTTCCTTCCTCTGACCAATTCTGCTGAACAATTTGCTTTTAGTGTAAGCTAAAACATCATTTAGTGTTCAGACTAGTCAGTCGATTCAGGGTGAGCCAAAAATTATCATATCTTTGGAGCTGATGTCTCACATGGGACATATTAGTTGCAACTTTTCAAATACAGGAATTTTACTGAGTACTATGTCTTTCGAATAATTCCTTTGAGATTATCATCCTGTAGTATAACCTTATCAACATGCAGTGAAATTGTCTAACTCTGTATAAAAGACAAAGACAATGAAAAAGAAATATCATAGTTCTTGCATGTAGTTTTGCCTCTTCTAAAGTATTTTTATTCCTATAGTGTGGGATCTCAAATCTATTCCTTTTTAATTCTTTGCGAAGATCTCATTAATGTGACAGAAAAGGGATTCAGAATAGGAAACCAGTAGTATTGCTCAGACCAAATGATCTGTTTTCAATAGAAATTAATGCTGGATGCTTTGGAAAGAGTCTATAAACTGGACCAGTACATGATAAAAACTCACTGGTGTATTCTACCAGCCTCACTTTAGCTCTAGTTTCAGATTTATTTCTATTCATTACATGCTCTACCATCTCCACTCTGATATCTGATATCTTTAGAAGGAATGCAATCCCAACCCAATAATGCTGTTTGGCGTAGTCCATTAGGACTTCAGCTTCAAGATTTTTTAATCTTTTCCTTTCAGTTGAAGTGGATTCTTTTTGGTTGTTATTAATGAGTGTTCTGAAATAAGGATCTAAGATTGAAGCACCCTTTAATATTCGGGCATCTGTTGGTGGATTCACTGTGTTTCCTCTGTATACTGGCACGGTTTTCTGAACTCCTCAGTCTGACTATATGGTTATCTTGTAGTGCATTGATTTATTGCTTGCAGCCCTGGGGGAAACATTCCCCCAGACTTGGCCTTCATTCTATTTTGCCAGTTCTATTTCCTTATTTATTTTAAAATCTCTAGTGTTTGCACAGTGCTTGGAAGGACGAAGTGCTATGAACTGAAAGCGAGAGGCGAGCAAGGGCACTGCTGGTGGTGTGCAAATGCTCTGCTACATGTAACAGGAGTCCTGCTTAGGAGTGGGGTATGACTTAGTGGTGTCAGAACTGCTTTAACAGAATCAGGCTGGTTTACCTTTGCATGTTTCTGCATATCTTAACAAAAGCATCCTGGGAAGGCAGAAGTCCACACCTTGCTTACTCCATCAGACTAAAATGCTGCTTCTATTGGTTTACTCTTTTTCCACAATGTGAAATTTTCAGTGCTAGCAATGCAATTCCCAAAGAAAGGCTATCCCATGGGAATGTCTTTTTCTACTTACTTGATGTAACAGTTACTTCTCCTTCATTACTTTTTATAAAGGATTTTGGTAAATAACAATTATAAACTCATTAGTCTCATTATTCTAAATGGAGCAGATAAGTGGATATTTCTTCTGACAGGGATGCATGAAGTAAATGACTGATAGATGGAGTTTAGGAGAGGTTTTTGTTGACATATTTCATAGTAATTAGTCTACTCAAGAAAATAATTTACTCGGTCGTATTGATGGGAAATTGGAAGCTTCCATTCTACTGAACTATTATGTAATGCACTTAGGCATGTTGATTGTAATATTTTGCTTTGAGTGTTTTCTCTAAGCATCTGTGATTAAATTGTGCAGTAATGGGCTTAATGATGAGCATTGAAAGAGATGACCTTTTGCAGGCCAGTAAACAGAATGTTTTAACAATCTGGGTCTCTCGACTCTTGCAAAATTAGCAGAAACTGGCTCATGCAACTAGCATGAGTAAAGAGATGTGTAAAAAATAGGGGGCAAAAAGTCTCTCATGAAATATGAATCTCTCTTTTCTTGAACTTTGTTGGATTTTAATGACTTTGGATAGGCCCAAAGGACAGTCTTCTCATATTTTGATAATTCTTCATCCTTTTAAGACATACCACAGCAACACCTCTGGGAAGTGTAAAGTCATGTCTAATCAAACAGTAGACACACAGTAAACAGGAATGATAAAGGATTTTGCAAAATATCTAGCCAGAGGCGTCACAAGGATGTTGGCAAGGATGAAAAACATTTTTTGAGGAGAAAATAGTGGAGAAACTATTTGAACAAACAGGCATAGGGAGTGGTCAGCAGTAGATTTAACACCATTGCCTTCCATTATCTGTCACATGTGAAATATACATTCCTTTACCACATATTGTGAGCCTTTCCCTGTAGGTCCTGTATGTAGATATATTGACCTTGCTTTTAAGGCTGAGCCTTTTGGTTGATGATTTATTTGATTTAAAATGGAACTATTTATATAGGCTTTGCATTAATGGAAAATATAAACTTCAGTAATAAAAACATTTCTTGAATTTGCATTTGGGCCTGCAGTTTAATTTAATGGGATTACTGAAAATGGTTTATAGTGGGAATGAAGTACATGAAGCAGAAACCAAGATGCATATTTACACTGAGGCAAGTAGTGACTTGACTTAGTTTTCCTTCATGGGTACCTGCAGAGGTAGGTGTCTTTTCTATGGTTCAGTGGAGCATTTGGACTTCAGTACAGTATGAAAGGTTGATGTAATGACTAAGCCACAGCCTCAGACTGGCAGGGAATCCAAGATATTTATTCAGAGAAATGAGCTGGTTTTATACACTGCTTCAAGACCCAGTATTTCCTTATATGGTATTTTTCACTAAGCAATCTATCCCACATTGCCATGTCAGTAACACACTTTAATGTCCTTGCATGGAGGTGATTGCATGCTGCCCACCCATCTGGCAGCTTCCAGCAGGCTCCTCTCCACTGGGCTCTGCCATGTGGCATTTCTTCCCCCCAAGGTCAGGGGGAGACAAGCTTATTTGCCCTGTCAGGGCATTCTGCAGGGACATCCCAGAGCCTGCTGCTCAATTCCATCCTGTCTCTTCCCACAAAAGGAAGAATATGGAATATGGACACGGCCTGGAAATCTAGACTTGGTGCTTTACCCCACAGCTGACAGTCGAACAGAAACCCAGCCAGGCCCCAGTCTGACTCCATCCACTCACACTGGAGAATTGTGTGGATGATCCAGTCAGCATTTTGCTTTCTTTGGGGAGGCTATTCATTGGTGGAAGACTGGGGCTGCGTACTGGGAAGTTATGCACTCAATCTGTAAAGTGACTGAAAAGTTGAACATGTGGGAAGATTTTGCAAACTGGGGAAAATGAGTGTAAATAATTTAGTGTAACCAAAAAAAATCCCTAGTTTTATTCCTGATAGATTGCTGTGTTCCAAAGCAGGGAGAGAAGAGAGGGTCACCTGTTCCATGGGAGACAACCCAGGGGCAGGATGTTGGGTGCTGGACATTTGGGAGTGCTAGCCTGTGGGAATGCTATAGGAAACATTCACGATTCACCCCTTGGGGGCAGAAGGCAGGGAGAGAGCTGTGGCTATCTCTGGAAGCAGATGTTTAAGTTTAAAACCCTGTCTCGAATAACAGAGCCAAGTTCATGCCAAGCTTGGAATTTCTGGTGTAGATTTGTGGAGCAAAAAGGCGGCAAAAACTCAAGCTGCAGACACAACCTGGATGTGCTATACTAGCACATACTGCTAAAGTCACAGGCAAAACAAAGGTCCCCACATGTTAATTTTTCATAAACAACTTGGTGCATTAGTCTTGCACATATGTGTTTTTAAGTAATGATGGTAGGCAAAATCCCTTTACCCTAAGACAAATAAGCAGACACTTCTTTTTTTTTTTTAATTTGAACGTTGTTGACCTTCTCTCCAAGTGTATGTGCTTGTTTAAAAGGATTGGTTTTGCTCTAGCCCTTCCTGTCTTCCCATTCCAGAGACAGCAACATTGGCTGTGTAACTATGTGTTTATACACACAGTTTCTTGACATGGAACAGATATTTTCAAGCTTTTAACAAAGTGTTGGAAAGGTCTCCAAAGACTTAATGGATTGTGAAAACCTAGATGAATGACTTCAAACTATAACTCATAGTCTGTGGACAATTGTCCTCGAGTAAGGTACCGAGCAATGTTAAATATTCCTGGGAAAAAAAAAAATCAGTTTTCTGTAACATGTTAGCAGACTGTATTTCTTTCAATCTGAGAAACTGGTAATTTCTGGGTACTGGGAAAATAATTCTAAAAGACAGAAAAGGAAGTACTTTTAATTCAAAATTTGGGGTTTTTTTTCTTTCTAATTATATTTATAAAATTAGATATTCGAATTTTTACTCAATTTTTATATAGTTCTGTTTAGATCATTCTAGGGAAATAAAATCAGGGCTTTTCAAGTGGATCAGTTACAGAAAGTCTGTTTGCCTGTAAGCAGACTGGATTCAGTAATGAGTAATCAATGAGGATCCTTAGAGTCATCATATCTTTGATTTGAGAAAATCACGTCTGCCAGTGAAAGTCGAAGTACCAGCAAGCCTTAAAAATCCATCTCCAGAATGCCCTTTGCTGCCCCTCCGCTCTGGGAAAATAAAGGACGGGGCGGGTCTCGCTCTCTGCACCCTCGCAACTCCCAGTCCCTGGAATTCTTTCTGGGAATGCCGCTGGATGGCAGCATTTTTCCGTGCAACTCTGCAGAGAGGCAGACGGGGAGAGGATCATTAAAGAGAAAAAACGATTAAAGAAAAAAAAATAAAGTGAGCGGGGAAGGAAGAAGAAGCCACGTTGAAGGTTGCTGCTTTGAAGACCAGCATGCAGCTCTGCTTCAGTGTAACTTATGCAAATCTCCAGCATTTGCCTCTCTTCTTTTAATTCCCTGGCAGATAGGATACATAAATTGAAATGAGGAATTCAAAGGCAGAATCTGACCTTTTTTTTTCCTTCTTCCTCCTTTGGTGCTTTTCTAGTTATGGGGATCTATTCTAAAGTGGGAAGCTGGCTTCTGTCTCTGAGAAGATGAGCAATGTTTTTGAGTTTTCTCCATTCTCTTTCTTTACTGTTAGAGCCAATACTTTTAATGTCTGTTTAGGCTTGTGCTTCAGAAAGCAAGTGGACTTGCTTGTCATGTGGTTTGCCCAGGCATGGGCATGACCCTCAAACAAGCAGCTTAGTTCATTTCCTTCAGCTCTTGGGTGTACCTTGTGAATGATGAGACACCTTCTCTCCCACTCTTGGCATGTATGGAGAGCATGATGGCCCTCTTCTTTCTTTCTCTGTGCTCTGGGAACAAGTGTCTTCAATGTATCCTGCTTCCAGCATCCCCTTGGGTGTATCTCAAGCTGCTACCAAAGATGACCCAAACCCTTGACTTAGAGTCCCCAAGAGGTGCTCCATGGCAGCAGTTCCTTGGTGCTTCATTCCTGGTTTGCCTTGCAAAGCTGACCCAGCTTCTGCCCAGCTGTGTTTAGCTTTTCTGTAAGCTCCCCATCAGGTTATGAGTTGGAAGGCAGCATACAATCTGGGACAGAGCTCATGCTAGTAAGCTTAACAAAGGATCAGGAAAATAGATTGTCATAAGCTCTGTGGCATTATATTCCACTGAAGATTTACAGAGGGAAATATATGTAACCTACTGTTGTAAGCATGCATATACACACAAATATATACACATACACACATATCCATCCACCTATCTATCTATCTGTCTATCTATCTATCTATCTATCTATCTATCTATCTCTATAACTCAAACACGATGGATCACATATGCTGACCCAGGCAATGGGAAAATAAGTATCCTCATGAGGAGTTAGCAAAGTTTTATGCCTAAGACGTTTTATGTATATATTTATATATATATATATATATATGTATGAGTGTATGTATGTATTTAAATTTTTTTCTGTATACCTTCTTGTAGTTAGGAAGATAACATTTAGTCTGGTCCAGAGGGGAGAAAAGGTAACAGTCAGATCAGTTCTGCTTGGCCATTCCAAGGTGGAAATGGCTGTGCCTAATCAGAAGTAAGTATTTCAGAATATGTGATCTTTTCTAGCTTAGACCCAGGATAACTTGCTCACAGATGCTTGAGCACAATTCACTTCCTTCTCTTCTGAGAGCTAGAGCTCCCTGTCTGTTTCAGTAAAAGACAGAAAAAGCTCTTACACATTTCTAAAGCTTGTTGTTTTGCTTTTGTCTTAGCTCCTCCATCCCTCACCATGGCCTATGCTTGAAAAAAATTAATGCTAGACAATGTGGTTTCATTTGGGAAAGGTTAATGGTTTAGAGGAATGGCACTGTTTACTTCTTCAAGGGGTATTGGAAGGTAAGAGAGGGGAAATAAATTGTCCTTCCATGCAAAAAATTTAATTTTATTTTTATTAATTTTTCTGTGCTCCTGGAAGTTCTCTTTGCATAGCCAATCTCTGACACTGCAAGTGTACACTTCTGACTGGTGTCTGCCAAATGCTCACTCCTTTGCCATCTCAGAAAGGTTCTGTGTCTTCATCATGGATACCTACCCTAATTTTAAACAAAGCTCTGCACATATTACTGGTTCCAGGCTATGCTCCTTTGTCTCTTGTGGGGGGACCACTGCCAGCACTATTGCTGAGCATTCAAGCCCATCAGCTTAGGTTCTCAAGCTTCTTTTTTTCTCCTTCTCCTCCTCTGGCATGTATTTGGTCTCATTTCTTTTGTGCTTTCCTTGGCTTTCTCTTCAAGATATTCATGTTGATCTGGCCAGATGTTATTCTGCTCTGACCTTATCAGGGCAGCTCTAGAATCACAAATAGCAGAGAGAGATCATGCTGCAAATACTCTCAACAGTGTGCCTCTTACTCAATCCTCAGGATGAAAGGAGGAATGGGTAACATAAAAATATGGGTACCAGCTCTAAAAGGAAGAAGACTGCAATGCATTTTAGGTAAAGAACAGCCTGGAATTTTTTTTTTTTTTAAATGTTTGATAGAAATGTCCCTTGAGAATTGGGAAGCCTTTGAATTATGTGTCTACCGTGCGGCTCAACAACAATACTGTTGGTGTCCCTCAGCTCCTAAAGCACTGCTGGCCAAACAAATACCATGTGCAAGGCTGCTCCTGTGCCATGATACGCACCGAGTAGTGCAGGGCTTGACTTGCTTTCTGAGAGACCAACGAGCTGATTTCTGAGGGAAGCACAGAGAAGCTGACAAATCTGAGGCATTGAGGCAGCTTAATGGGTCCTTGGCTATTACACCCTTAGAGCAGTGTGGGCTGCTGGAGGCAAAATTAATGACGTTTTGGCTGGGCCATTTATAGAAGTGGAAATATTTTGGTGAAAATAAAATGCTGAATTAATAAGAAAAGTAAAGCTATGGAGTTAAAAACATCTGCTTTTCTGTGTAGTTCAAACCTAGTATGTGAGGAGAAATAAAAAGTACTGATACGTCCCTGTCTTAAAGGTTTCTGTGGAAGTCTAGGGATCAAAATGATAAACTTGTATACTGGACATTTTAAAAGAAAAAGAAATTATGCTCTGTGTTGATGCCTTAGGTTTTAACTTTTATATTCTGAAACTCCTGTTCTGCTAGTGTAACTGAAGTTTCCTGTAGCTTGTTAAGTACTGTTCTCTGTGCTAAGATAGACATAACAAAAACTCTAACTTGCTCTCCAAGGACACCCAGACCAAGAACTGTAAGCCATCATCTTGGGAAGAGAGGGGCAAGCTTGGGGGAAATCACATCATTGGCTGAGTTCTGGTTGGTGAATTTATGCTGATATAAAAGTGTGAAGCACTCGTGACCTGTTGTCCATTTTGGGATCCACTGAGGCAGGAGACTCTGGAGCCCAAAAGTGTACATCTGAAGGCCTTTCAAATAAATACCTCCTTTTTTTCCTTTATTCCTGTCTAGTCTCTGTTTCTGAGTAGCCATTTAAGGCATCAGTGTAGATGAATAGAGCATTATTTCTGTCAGCCACCAGTGCTTTATAAAACAGGTAAATTTTCTCACATTTGGTTAAAGATGGCTCCCCCCCTCTCCTCATGTTCCACCTGCTATGTTAGGGAGGTGCACGTGGCTGCCTCACGTGCAAGGCCACTCAGGAAAACCCCAAGTGAAAAAGCAAGTGACTTCCAAAAGACTGTGGTCTTTAATTATAGCAGCACAGCTGCAGGTCTCAGAGAGAGCTATCCCTGGGAGGATGGTCTGTACATGCAGTCAATACTGTCTAGACACTGTACATTAAGTACAAGTGTGACATGGTTAATATTTTTGAAGCAGACTCCTTTGCTGTTAGGGATCTGCTTTCCACCCCACTATTTAGACAGGGTTAGTGGCACCTACTTGGTTCACCTGAGTGGTCCCTGCTGGACTGGATTATAATTGTCCAGCTTGGTGTCATATTCACAGCCTGATGGTGTACAACACTTTGGAGCAGGGCAAAACGGTGTCTGTGCCCCTTGTGGGTGGGAGGCGCTGAGCAGCCTCAGAGCTGACCAGTGTAATGCCTTGGCAAGTTTAGGTTTATGTCCCTGGATACTGTGCAATTTGGACCCTGGTTTATCAGCCAGGAAACCATGCATGGGATAATGTCCCCTGTTATGAGGCAGTGTGGGGTAGTTCCCGTGTTTTATCCAAACTAATTATTGGTCAAGGTATGTGTGTGCTGGTGTTTAGGCAGAAACTGGTAAAGGAATTGTATTTGCTTTATTTTTGTTATCTCTGTGTTTTTTTTTTTCTCAGTTGTGTGCAAGATAGAAGCAGAAGAGACAAGTGTTTTTAAATGATAGAGAAATGTAAATGAGAAAGAAATACAATATAACCATAATTACACTTCCTACTTGTCTTTCTATTTTTTATGTATAAATATTTAATTTTCTGTATCTAAGCATATACACCTTTGAAAGGTTTTCTAGGCTAGAAAGCCTATTTACTGATCTTTAACATATCTCCACTACTGTTTTAATAGGCAGGTATGCTAGCAAGCATCCTAACATGCAAACATTGCAACTAGGAGTCACAACGTTGTTAGCAAAATAGAGATGAAAAGTATAAAGTCTGAACAGGAAGGCAGTGTCACATAATTTACACCTTGCTTCCCCTCATCCCTGCTGCTTTATTTGAAATTACAAACAAAACAAAAAATCCGAAGCACAACAAAATTAAAAAAAACGAACAAACAAAAAAAAATTCCCCAAAACCCTGATGATTTTTATGAGGACTGACTCATGACTTTGACCAAGCAAAATAAACTACACTGGAGCAAGGAGGAGTTTTTCTCATAGCATCCACGTCCCTGGAGCCCAGGTATCCTTGTCTGCCAAGGACACTGCTCTCCCCTTGCAGCCACCTTGAGCCCAGTTGCAGAGCCTGGTAGCTCCCAGAACCCTTCACAGTGTGCAGCAGAGGTGATGTTACAAAAGCAATGCCTTGTGTTCCTGCTCTTTGTGCTAGATGGTGCTCTTTACATCTAACATGTTTTTCCAGCCTTTTTGAAAGCATAAACTCAGTCAAAAACTGTAAGTACCAAAGTGACAGCTGACCTCTGTGGTTTTATGCAAAGGCAGAGGTGTCTTGTGTAGCCCCTTTACAGTCCAGCTGTAGTCTGTGCCTGAGAGTAAATCAATAAATGCACAGATGTAGTAGCAGAGCAGGCACAAATTCTGTCTCTTATTTTCAACCTCTGTTTGCAGAAAATTCCTGAAGTGGCCAATTTTCCAAACCCTACTGGCCTCCCTCCTTCCCTCCCCTTCTGAAAAACTGAAGAGAGAAGTTTGTAGCTTGCAGAGAAAGATTTGTTAGAGGGGACCATGTCTGTGGCCAGTGCCTGGGAAGCAGGGATGAGTGGGGGCTGCCCCTGTCTGTGCAGAGAGGCAGCAGGCAGCCACCGTGCAGCTCTTCAGAAGCTCTCCTGGAGGTAACACTACGAGATGAAATATCTTTCAGCCTCACTTGGGCTCCTAAGCCTGCAATAGCTGTCGGCGACTAGCGAGAGACAAATTACATGTTTTTGCAGTGCTGTCCTTTATAACAATTACGCCTTAACAGTGGGAGGAAAGGGGATAGTTGGAAGCAGGTTTAATCCCAAAGGGATGGTTCATTTCCTCTAACCACCACACTCTCCAGCAGCTCTGTTCTCCTTCCCTCAGCCTCTCTCCCTCCTCCTCTCTGTTTCCCCTCACCCCATCCCTTGGCAAAGTTACCTTTGCAGTCATGGCCTGCTCATGGCAAGGATTAATGGTTTATTGGAATTTGCACGCCTTACAGTAGTGTGGCACATATTCTTACGAGTTTTATTGCAGTACACCACAGTATATAATTTCATTAAGCTCCACATGTCATGGTTACTTGCCATTATTCCCAAGACCTTTATGTGCAGTTTTATAAGTCTCAAATGGCAACAGAATAAAAAATAGAATAAAATAAAATAAAATAATGCCTAAATACATGCAGAGAGGTCAAGGGACCCTATATGCTGACTACAACAAATTTATCATCTCATTTATGTGTGGGCAGGGGAAGGGAGCAATTTCTTCACTGTATTTAATTAACTGTGTTTCAGTGTGCTCTAGTAAAGATAATAACCATAACATTAGTGCAACTGCTACACTATCAAATGCTTGTCACAGCCTAATATTCTCCAATAATATAGCTTCACAATGGAAACATGCACAACAAAAGAGCAGCTTGTTTTGTTATTTTACTGGGGCTCTGTGTTTTTGGAAGGCCGGTATATATTTCTGCGAGACTGATTAAAATAGAAAGAAGTGTACATGGTAGAGAATAATATTTTTACTGGTGTGGGATTCATTTAACAAAAGTGTTCCTTCAGGAAAACAGAACCAAGATGCTAATGTTATACCTCATTTATTGCCAGCATATTCAGTGACATTTCATAATGTACATCTGTCAGCCAGAGATATAAATGAATGAGGTGAACCATGCAATTTACCCTCAGGAAGTTCCATTAGAGCCCCCAAAGTATAATATTTATGAGGTCAGAATCAATTAATCAGATAGCTGTATTTGCTTTTCAGCTCAGCATGCTCTTCTGCACCAAGCTGTTGCATTGAGAAAGTCTTTCCTATTTGGTAAGAGGAGTCAGTTTGTATGTGCTGCATGTAGTCTGTTTTGTAAATCAATTGCTTTCCTCACACAGCTTATACTCCATACAAATATAAATTAAGAGAATGAAAAATAAGTCTCTCTCAAAATGCATAACAGAAGAGAAGACTTGTGTGTTTCCTGGTCATTCCTGTAGCCCCTTGAAAATCTGCTGAAAATGAGAAAAAAGCCCAAGGAGTAAATGGTGTACCTTAACCAAATATGATTCCAGTAAAGAGAAAGTCTTGCGGGGAAAGTAAAAAATAGTGTTTTCTTTAAAGTCTAAAACTACGGATTTGATCAAAGGAACTCACTCAGCTTTATGAAAAAACTCAGTACATTTTGAGATGCATTACCAAAATGGTTTTCCTTTGCAACTGTGTTCTGAATGCTCATAACTTTAATTTCCCCTTCTTGGTTAGATTGACCATTGATTTGTCCCTGTGAGAATATGTGTTCTATCATTTTTGTTGTAAATTGCAGTAATTTCCTGGTCTATTTTCAGATGCATTGGGAACTTCTCCTGGCACTCTGACACCAGTGGAGGAGCAAGCTCTTGGCTACCAGAGCTCCTGGGAGGTGCAGGTGCAGCCTGGTGCAGCCTGGTGTGGCACACCCCAGGTGTGGACCCCTGGTTCCTAAGTGGAGACTTTCTTGTAAGGAGATTTTTAAAAACATAACTATAATTTTGATCATATTGTGATTTTCTTTTTCTTATTTTTCCCCCTTTTTTCTGTAGGCAACAGATGCAAAATATAAATTTTGGTAATAAAATCTGTGTCAATATGTTTGCACTGTCATAAATGATGCCAAGATGTGATCCAGCATTTCTTTGTTTCTTTGAAAATGAGTTTATTTAAGATGGTTCTGCCTGCTATTTAATAAAATGACTTTTCTCTTCCCAGAACATTTGTCAAGGATGAAAGTGAAAGCAGGAAGGGCACATCTGAAATCTCTGGTAGAATTATCACTAGCAAAGAATAAACTGGGAAAAATCCCCAGAAAAATGCTTCACCTTCACAGTTTATGAGCAATATCCATAACAACTAACATTTTGTATTTAAAGCTTCTCATTTTGTTGTGGGGTATTGAATATCTCATACTTTGGATTTGGTCTTTTTTCTCTTGAAGAATGTGGATGGTGTTTTATTTTCGACCAAAACTACTGTCAGAAAGTGCTGATACATCCCAAAACCAGTACCTCCCCGGGTGGGAGATTTGAGCAAGAGAGGAAAGAGGGATGAGGTCCCCGTGTACCACATAACCCTGTGTTTGTGAGTACTCACTTCAGAAATAAAAAGCAATGCTCAGCACATGTGTCAGAAAGCCAAGAGACCAGTTCGAAAGAGGAACTAGACCCTAGTAGGTCTAGGACAACTGCACTCAATTCACTTCTGGCCAAAGGGAGAGTGGGAGGGAAGACCTTTAACACTTGCAGTAACTGAGTGTGACAGACAGCTATCAGCTATAGAAGAGATCAGTGGGCTAATTTACACAGAGCACAGAAATAGGAGTTTGAGTACTTTTTTTAATAGACATTGGTGCCAGTGAATTGAATGCTGCTGCTTCCATTCCCGAGTGAACATCCCAACCGTCCCTAAGGGAGTTTCTCCTTTCTTTCTGGGCTCATGTGCATCAGAATGAAACAAATGGCAAAACCCCGAAGCCGAAATCTGCCTGCCTGTGTGGCAGCAGAAAGCACAGCTAGGTGTTTAGGCATTCTCCACTGTGGTAGACGTGACTGTCTTTATGAAACAGCCAGCTTATCAGCAAATGCAGTGTTTTTATAAGCATGGCGTGTGCAGAGTCTGATTTTCATATATTTATTCTCACTACCTAGTTGTATCAAGGCACTGTGAACATCAGTGTATTTCGTTTGCTTGTTTTTATTTTCTCTGGGCTAGTGAGCATTATTGGTGGGATATCACTGACCAGCTGGAATTCATGATATTTTTCTGCTGTGTGATTTTGCTACTGAAGCCTTGTAAACAGAGGGCAAACACTTTTGGAACAAGAGTGAATACCCTTGTTTGCATATGAATGAGTATTTGTATGGGCCCTTATTCTCAGCATTTATGCAAATGCAAACTCATACATGTGAAGGGGTGTGGAAGAGGGAACAAAAAACCAGAATCAAAATGAGAGGCTGGATTCATGGAAATGTTTGTTTTCCATTATTTGTCCTCTTCCCTTTATCTTTTCTATTGCACGGGGTTTCAAAAATGGCCCACACCATGTGCAAGAGTGTTTGTGGTATAAAGCTTTCTGATTTAACCAGATAGCAGAAGGGAAGAATAGCTCATCTGAATGGAGGCAATGTCAGGCAATTGTTTCCAGTCAATACTCCTAGTTTTCCTAATCTCCTACCATTGTAGGGCAACTAGGAGGACCAAAATCATTGACGATTTTAGAAAAAGATGAGGAGGTAAATGGCATCTTTGTAGTGGCTGGCTATTGCAGGCTACTTTATGTTAATAGATAAGGTAGCTTAGATTTTGCCCTCTTTTCCTGAAAGTGACATAGTAAGTAATTTTTTTCTGTGCAGGGGAACTCTTCTGCAACCAGCCAGTGCTATCTCGTCTTGCTGTCCTTCCATACAGTCCCTGTCAGACACTATCCAGCACCCGTGCAGCTGGGAACTGCCTGGGATACTGCAGGTTCAGGCTGCAGGGTGGTGCCAGGGGTCAATCTAATTGATAAGCAGTTTTTGCAGATAGCTGTTCTCCCAAAGTAGAGCAAGAGCAACAGAATTATCAATTAGCAAAGGAATAAGAGAAGCTACCAGGCTGTGTCTGGTATTTGCACAGTGCTTTGTGGCAAGACCTGAAATGAGCAAGGTGAGGTGCTGCCTCCTGGCTTAGTACAGATCCTTGATCTCCCACGGGACCGCATCTCGGAGGCCCCTTTTTGGCTAATTTATGTGTGCCCCCCTTGGGTTTATTATTGAAGCATTTAACTTTTCTTATCCAGCCCTGCCTTTTAGGCACTTCTAAAATTTTATCTGGTTGAAGTTTTAATGTTAACATGTGCAGCAATTATTTACGAGATACTGTGGGATTCCATCCTGTAAATGAAGATATGCTTCCTCTGTTTAGATTTATTCCCCGCCACCACGTCAAAATCCCCTGTTTGCAGTTGATATGTTCTGTGACTGGAGATCAGATGTCCATTACTCATCTGTGCCATGACCCCTTTTAACACTTAGAATTACTAGTTAGCTGCCTGTGTTACAGCAAAAGCTATGACACAGTCACCTTCCCAAATGTCCTGCAGAATTCCTCTTGCATACTGCAAGCAGTTCTTGGTGGTTCCTGCAGGCCTTCTCGAGCCATATCTTAAACTAATATTTGACTTATGAATGACAATGAGGAGAGGAAAAGATGAAACCTCTGTAGAGAGGAAGGAGGACGGAAAAATCTGATCATGACACACTCTTTAAACAAGACCTCAGGAAAGTTAAATGATTGTATTTTGGTTGACTAATATGATTTATGATCTTTGTGTAGAAGGAAATCTTAAGAAGACCTTGGAAGTTAGGTAAGTATAGTATTTCTGGTCGTGTTTCAACCTGAAGAAAGAGAACAGTGCTAGAAAGTTTGTGAAGGTAACAAAAAGAAAAATAAAGCAACAAAGTTATTGCAAATGAACATATTTTTTGGCCATCTGGGATGGGGAATGGTATTGCAGAAAAGGAGTATCTGAAGATTGAAAATCAAATCGTATATGACAGCAAGCTGAAAAGAGGAGTCAGGGAATTGTAAAGAACGATGAAGCAAAAGCAGGAAATCTAGTTACTACATGCAGAGAAGTAGGCTGAACAAACAAGCAAAAAAATATTACTCAAAGGCTCTTTTAGATAAGGGTAACAAAAGCCCTCCTTTCTACATCTAAGGCTGTGTACAGTGAAAAGTAGAGCGATGAATAGGGAAAATACTTCAATGAATCAATAATGCAATCTTTCTAAAACAGAACGGTCTACCATTACTTTTGTGGGGAAGAGAATTCATCTGACTGTTCGAAAATCAAACATATTAATAGTGTAGGGGAGTATACCATCTCTTAATGCTGCTGAGGATGGGCTGGGGGTTCTAGAAAACAAAGAAAACGAAAGCATGGAAAGACATGGACATGGACAGACACATGGTCTGTCCAACTTGATGAACATGAAAGAAGGTGCCCATAGGTTTAATGTTCTCCATGTGGTTTGGTAGAGAAGTCAAAAGGCAGAAGAATGCAGGGTCATTTCAGTGACCCTGGGAAAAGCACATGAAGCTGCAGAGAGTGGAAGAATTAATGAAAGAAAACAAATCTAAATGCTGTTAACACTAAGCTGAGAACTAGAGGGACATAGCTGGACAACAGTGCTGCACTAACATAGTTCTAACATAGATCTAACATAGACGTGGGGCTTCTGTACTGGAGGCAATCTGTGCCTGGCACAGAGTACACTTAGTCTACATGTACAATCTGTAAAAGACTCTATGGATCTAAGATAATTCCGAGAGCAAAACACAAGGGAAGCTCTATGGAAGTTGTGCAGGAAATTTGTCTCTCTTTTAAGTTAAACAAAACTTATTGAAATCTGTCAAAAATCTACTGTATTGAGATAAGCATATAATATTGTTAAACTGAAGTAAAAGTCTCCCTTATGCTGATTTATTTGAACTGGGATGTAAATAGAGTGATGTTTTCTTTACAGTGAGGTGTGTTCAGATTGGCCTGTAGTTTGAATTTATTCCATGCTCTTTAATAACTTGTTAAAAGGATGGCCTTATTCCAAACCACCTTAGTTCTCTGAGGTAATTCCATAGCTGGAAGAGCTTGTATTTGATTCAGTACTTTTTTTTTTTTTAAATCAAGCTATATATGAGAATTTCAGTTTTCAGGGATCAGAGCAGGATCATGAACGATGAGCTGATTTATTGTTGTTCTTCCAGTTGAAGATAATGTGAAAGGATCTTAGTAGCCTAATGAAGTTTTTTATAAAGACACATCTTAGAGCCCATAAAAAGTGTCATTATGTGATAGCTGGTTGAATGCATTTATTGTCCTGTAAATATAATTGTTTATTAAGCAATCAGATGGGTTTTCTGAGTGCTATCACTAACCACTTTTCCTTGAAATTATGTTTGTTTTAATACATATTCACGTCCCAAGACTATCTGTATTCTATTTTTTTTAATGTTTACAGCAGCAGAAACACCACTGAAATCTAACAAATCTCTGTATTTAATCTGATGCAACTAGCAGAATAGAACTGAGCTTCATATTTTGATGTGTGCATCATCCAAGTCCTATACAGATTGCATCTTTGTGTAATACATAGAAATTTGTCAGCATGTTGGTACTCCAGTATTTTAAAGAGAAGATGATATCTGTGCAATGATGTCTTAGTTAAAGGGACAGTTAATTATGTCAGGCAATGGGGAAACTTCACTGCAAATGTTTTTTTGCATGTTTGGGCTCTGCTTAAACCATAAGCTCTCCCTCTGTATAACACACCTGAATTATTGCAGCTAGTTAGTATCAGCTCTTTTTGGCCACTGAAACTTTTTAAAAAATGTAAAATGCGCAGAAAATTTTGCAGAATAAAGATCTTTTGAGGCTTATCATATACTATACTGTAACTGGTTTGCTTTGGATTGCTGGGTTCTTTACCTGTTATTCTATTTTAAACCATTTCTTAAATAAACTTATCATGTCTTATACCAGAAACTTCTCCTTTAACTTGATTTGTAGTATATATTTTTATATACTACTATATGTCCCTATTTCTTTCACAATTCCCTTGGCTTCCTAATACAAGTGAAATTTTTAAGTGGATGGAGCTTAGACACTTGAAATCACTAGGACTCTAGGCATGGATTCTGCCAAGCTGAATCCTCAAAGGTTGATTTAAAACTGTTTACAGATTGTGTAAACATTTCACCTTAAAGCTGAGGTGTAGTGTTTGTAGTCCTTGTCTCCAGTTCATGAATGGAGCCTGCTTCTCTCTCCTTTTGCTTATATTGAGGTGTGTGCCTTACCTAGACTGACAACTCCCTTGATTTCTGAAGTGATTGTGTGCAGAACAAAGCAGATTTTGAAAAGTGTCAATCCAGTGGGATGAGACTTGGTGATTTGCTTTTTGTGCAGCCTCCAAGAGCACCACCTGCCTGCCTCAGGCTCTGGAGCCTGGGATGCCACAGCCTGGCACAGTTAAACCAAAAAGGGACAGGCACTTCTGTGTGTGCTGCGGGGATACCTGCTCCTGTGGGTCGTTCTGTGGTCTCTGTACCTTGAGAAAGCAACACGTTGCCTGCTCATGTTGAGGAGAGTAACACAGAAGCTGAGAGGTAATGGGTGTAGGAAGGATTTCCTGCAAGCTTTTCAATCTGGGCTGTGTGCTGAAGCCTGGGAAGAAAAGTAAATTGCCAGATGGTACACTTGTCACCATCTTGTCCTCCTTACCGTCTTGACAGGAAGTCTTTGCAACTCCTTGCTTCCTTGATGACAGGCTCCTTTGATTTGATCCAGCCTGTTTTAAGGGAGCAGGATATCTGGGAGGTGGGGTGTGCACGCACGCCTGTGAGCTGGATTTTAGAGAACCATATGCAGCATGGTAGGAGTACATGTGTGCAGTGCCTTTGCCCCTTGGACAGCAGCTTGGACAGGGGTTTGGTAATGCATTGGTTTTGTCATCTAGATAGGATCACCTGCAAATATCAGTGTTGCAGTATTTATTCAGAGTAGTTTCTGAAGCTTGCTTTGTGGAAATATACTTTTACCCTCTTGAGGTCTCTGTGATTTTAAGAGGAATATTATCCCAAATGGCTCCCTGTCTGAGACAGTTGTGGGGTCTGTTTTTCTGAGGCAAGGGCATAAATTCAGACTTCATTCTTGCTGCTGCTATAAAAGAGATTAAAACTTGCATGAAGTTTGAGGCATGGTGCTTGATTCAGGGGACTGTACAGCACATAGACGAATCTTCCTTTTCATGCAGGACTAGCTCTGCTGAGGCATACTGTGTGGGGGTGTGCTGTTGCTGTAAACCAGCTCTTGAATTCATGGTCAGGAGGTGCTACCACCTTACAGAAGCTTACAAGGCTTTAAGTGAGGCCGAGGGGCTGTTGTCTGCACATCCTGTGGCAGCTGGGGCTCACTGATCCTCCTGTGAATATCTCAGGCTGGGTATGCAGTGCCCCATCTCCTGCTTGCTGCCCTCTGCTTTCATGGCATTTAGGTTAAATTGGGCAGGTTCTGCTTTATCAGATAGGGAGAAGGAAAGACCTAGAAGCGTGCTGAATGGTGATCGAGCCTGACTGCAGGGGTTTATGGAACCTTAGCATTTAAAATAAATTATATGAACATTGTGAGTGGTCTTCAGCCTTTCTAAACTTGTTGGAATAAAGGTTTGTGTGTGCAGTGGCTAGGGGAGGGTGTCCTTATTCCTGACTCAGTCTGCTGTAATGCAAACAAGAGATATTAATCACAGACAAGCCAGACTGGATGTGTTTCAGACACTCGTCTAGCCCATCCCTCACTAACCAGTTCATAAAGCTCCCCAGTGATGGGGATTCCACAGACAGGAGTCTGTAGTCACGTCCTGGATGATCTGCCCTCCTTACCTTCCCATCTTTTGGCATACTTGCTAATTTTTGCGTGTCAGTATTTTTGGTCAGATATTGCTGATTTTTCTCATTCACCTGCAGGACTATTTGATCTGTGTCTGATTTAGAAGGAGATCCAGTGTATATGTTTTATACAGTGAACAGCTCAGTGCAGTTTAGTGGTCAAGACCATAGAACTCTTTTGTGAACAGAAAGGAAAAAAAGAAAGAAACAAAATAACCTCACAACTCCTTTTAATTTCCTTGAAATGTGTCCTTAAAAGGATAATAATACTCCTAATGCATATAGCTACCTTAAAAAAAAAGTAAAAAGAAAACACATTCTTTCTAATTCATACTTTATCCTTGGAGTTGGATGATGAGTATTTCAAAGTGTATTCTGTCAAAGCTTTTCTGGCAAGCAGTGATATTTGCTGTGAATCTTGAACTTCAAAAGATAGGAATATTTAGTAAATGAATTAATTTCAAAGGATTAGACTTTCACTGCAGATGTTTTTGTCTGCCTTATTTCCCTTGAATCTTATAATTGCATCTCTCTCCTGTACCTTCAACACATTAATAACCATCCTTTGCTTTCATCACACTCCAGTAGCTTTGGTTTGTTTTTATCAGCTGCTTCTAATAGTTTTGATTTTCTTTACTCAAATCTGAAATGGAAGCATCAGTGGCAAGGTAATATAGTAAGTGATAATAATATGCAACGATGCCTTCAATCTCCTTTTTTCTCACATCCCTCCCCCACTCTAATGACATTCACATGATAGCAAAAAGTAAACACAAAACACATATATACAAAAAAAGGGGAAAGTTCTTCATGTTTTGCTGAGCTTTTGCATTGCTGAAATGCTAAATGCTCACTTGATGCTGGGCTCTGTGTATGGGCCCATGGAGTGAGAAGGAAAAATCCAGAGATCAAGGGCTGCAACACAGTGCTCAGTCTGTAGTCTGACTGCCCATGTAGCTGAGATTATTTTGACATTCTTGCACCAGCCTGGAGAAGGTGGTGACTGGGAGCATGTGTTACATTTTTCAGAGTTTTCTTTTCTAGGTTTTCTTTCTGGAGAGGCTGGATGTACTCACCATCAGGCCACTTGCACTGCCTCTTGTGAGCAAATGTGCTGCAGCAGGAGAGGTAGACACCAGTGAAGGTCAGCCATGTTTTGTGCCAGAGTAACTGGAAAATCTGTTTGTCCCAGAAAGAGAAGCAGCTTCCTTTACCAACGAGCATCTTGGAGGGTCTGCAGGTCCTGCCGTGGCCCCAGGGCTCCATGCCACTCTTGGAAGCTGGATGGGTCCTTGATTTCTCCAATGGTTGTGCTGCCATTGCCTTCAGTTTAGATTCTTTCTGTTTGTCTTTTGTGAATTCTCTGGTGATTTCAGTGAGTGGGTTTCTTTTCCTTGAGAAAAGGGAATCTACCTCCCATTTTCCAGCCACTGGGAGATATAGGAGTAATTTGACAGGAACACTGGATAAACTGTACTGTCACAATAACCTGTGACTGTGCTAGTTGTAGGCAAGGATGTTACAGCACTTGATCTTATAAGTGGGTGTATGGCATAGTTTAGGAATGGTGTTCCCAGATTTAGTATTCCCACTAGAAAGACCTGCCCCTCTGCTACAGGATGTTCTTTGAAGCTTTGGCAAGTTCCAGGAAAGAAGGAATAAAGGCAGACTTCTTTCTAGAGACTCTTATTTATAAATGGTCCCATTATTTATTCCTGTTTCTTTTATTGCTGTGGTTCCTAGAAGTATGGATCATTCAAAATAACTTTAAAGATAAGTGTTTTAACGTTTAAGTGCAAACCCATTGAAATCAGTGTAAAAACTGCTAGTGATTTGGATGGGACTTTTGTATCTTAAATCCACACCTAGCTGAGAATGGACATGCTTTATGTATCCAGACAGTGCCTGTATCAGCTATCTGAAGTTATGGACACATGGAGTGTTTTCAGTTTGGGTGTTTCAAGAGACAATGGAGTTAATTTATAAATAATGGGATATTATAATCACAACTTAACAATGCTCTGACAATGTTTCATAAAAAAATTTTATGGCCAACATAGAATTTACCTTTTTTTCTGTTATTTTGTGGTGGACTGCCATATTCTGTCTGTGAATGGATTGTGGTTTTTTGTTTGGCTGTTTTGTTTACTTGTGTTTTGTTTACTTGTGTTTACTTTTGTTTTGTTTAGTTGTGTTTAAACCAATACACAGTTTCAGTTTGTTTTACATGGACAGTGTGCTGGGAGTTAATGTCAAGAGTTAGTATAAACTATTTATGATATATCTGAATGGATTTTAACACTATTTAATTAAGGGAGAGATTTCTTATCTAAGATCCAGGGTATGCATTGCTCCTATTGCATTGTCAAAGAGTGGATTGAAAGTTTTTATGTGATATCTTGGATAACTTTTTTGCCTCTCTGGAAAGTGGCCACTCCTCCAAAGAGAGCATAAATAAAAAATTATCCCTTAAGAATTAACTTGAAGAAAGAGAAACAAAGGTCACTGGTCTTTGAAGACAGGTGAAATATAAAAGACATGTCTCCTGTACTGCTGTATAGACAATTGAATTGTGTGGGTTTTCCAGTGTTAAATAATAGATGTTATACTCTGTCATGTGGCAGGTTTTTATAAGGTTTGTGTGTTACTCAGTGGATTGACTTACACCATATCTTAGATAATAAGTGGACCTGGACTACAGAGAGGACTCACGGGAATATCAGTTTTCCTCGTTTTAGCACCATGCAAGAGGCCTGAAGCTGAGCATGCACTGGAATGTTATTTTAATTATGATGCTATTCTCTCAAATATATCACAACAACAACCACAAAATTAAGAAAAGACATTGTGGGCATTGCTTCTTTTTTTTTTGTGTTGCCTCTGACTCAAATGGCTCAAGGGCTTCAGTTTTCAAGGCCATGAACAGGAATGTTTCAGAAGCACTAGACTAATTCAAAATTCAAACAAGTTTCAAAAGATGAATAAACACATTTGATCAGATCATCCTATACATCTGAGGGTTCTCTTTTCGTCCCTCAGAACTCCACAGTCATCCAGTCAAAGGTGTAGCCTGTGCACACCATTGCAGTCCACTGTAGATGCAGAGAGCTGGGCTGCCTCTGGGGTGTTTCTATGTCTCAGTGGGATGGATCTCTTTGGGCACTGACTGCAGGCCGTGGTCTGCAGTCTGCTCTAGCACTGTGCTTTGAAAATCTGGTGCTGTATTGTTTGTAAATGAAACCTTTTGTTCGATGAGATTTACAGACATGTTTGGGAAAATAAAACATCTAATTTGAGTGATCTAATTGCTGACTCTAAAATGCTGTTTGCACATTACACTTTTAATTACTTCAGTCTAGTAGTTGTCTAGCAATGTCTCAATCTGTTATATCTGCCAGAATTAAAGGGGAGGAAAAGGATTTTATTTGGGTATCATTCACTGTGCAACAATTGTACAAAGCCTTAAATGGAGAAGCAATGTTTGTCCATTTTAACACTTATTGTGACAGTGCCACAATAGCACAAAATAAGGAAAAAAAAATCTGTGCAGCTTCTCTCTAAAGTTTTGTGGTTCTTGACAGCAGTAATATATAGTCTGAGAATGCAGTTCATAAAATAAATGCCAACAAAATACAAACTAGCATAGTCTCTTCATTTTTCCAACACAGCTCTTAAGATGAAATGAAATTGTGTGTGAGCATAAAGGGAAGAATAAATGCAATTAGCCACATTGTGCACTCCACTTTACTTGATTCAAATTGTGAGAGCACAACTTGTATGAGGTTTATATATAGCCCCATATAACTCACAACTCTCAGCAATCTTACCACACTTATGTACATTCTTTACAAGGGCTGAAAAAGTAACAAGGCTGGCTGTCTTTTCAGGGCATCACATTCCCTACTAAACATGTTTTTGTGTGCTTGTAATCTGTTGTCCCCTTGGTAAAGCTTGTCTAAGAAAAGTGCTGAAGTGGTAATGGAATCTTTATATAAAGCTGCACATCACAGTATTTTTAAATCAAAGACTACCTCACCTTGTGGGGAAAATTACAGATCATTACTGCAGTATTTTCCCTTTGCTATCTTCTTAGTTTGTTATGAGTATTGGATGTTCATTTATTAAGTTGATCCTTTCTAATTGTTCGCACTTGTGGGAACCTGTATCTTCTGCAAAGGCTTCATGGGGCATCGTGCAGTGCCTCAAAGTTACCAGGTTTGCTTAGGAGGAGAAGCACTGATTCTTTAGAGAATGCTTTCTTGGGGAGCAGTCTCTTACACAGGTCATGAAGCAATGAAACAGGATTTGCCTACAGTGCCCTTTTGCTGTCTTCTGCCATTTAATGTGATCACCATCCTGGTAAGTACAAAGAGAGCCAAAGAGGAGTAGCTCTTTAACACTGAGTTGGGCCTTCGTGTCACACCCTTCTCCATACAACTGATTTCTGCTGCTCCTTGGGAACTTTGGATGTGAGACTATGAATGCTGAGGGAACACTGTTATTTATATATTTAAGAGTACCATATGGCATCAGTTTGTTTTGAAAAAACTGCACCGGTAAGGTAAGCATCTGACCTTTTTGTGATTTCTCAAACCTTGACTCTCTTCCCCTTCTTCCCAGACCTCATCTGTTCACAGCTGAAATCCTAGTCTTTGCTACAACTCACAGTCTGTGTTTGTTTCTGAGGGATCTTTCCTGTGTTGCAAGACAAGAACTAGCAGAGATGTAAGCACTAAAATATATTCCCTGAAGCTTCTCTAAAATGTTTATGCCAGTGGCAAAGATCCTGTTTGACATTTCAGCACAATAGAGTTGAACACAAGAGCTGCAGGCGACTGCTGCGCGCTCTGCTGACATTCACTTGCCTTCAGTGGGTGGAGGAAGAAAAAGGTCCCATTGCACTTGGTTTTGGCTCCTAACTAGCCAGACACTAGTCTCCTGTCTTTCTTAGGCTCTGCTTTTAAACTGAAACTCCTTGTTCAGTTTACTTGGGCTGCACCTCAGGTAGCAGACACATAGGCACATCTGAGTCAATGACTTGACTGCTGCTGGCCCTTTCTGCATATATCTAAAACCTTTCTAGCTCTCCCCAGCATGAATCATCTTCTAACCTGTGTTTGGAGGGTATTTTCAGATTGAGTTGGCTGGTCAGCCCATGGGAACAAACTAATGTTTGAGTTGGCACTGTTACCAGCTACCAGTGTGACCACTCTATTCCATATATTATCCATGTTCGTTCATTCCTTCTAAGTTGTTTTTGACAGTGTGGATGGCCTTGGATCTAAAAGTAAAATATGTGCTGGTCATGTTGCCTCTTCACTTCACCTCTAAATAATTTTTGGAAGCTGTAGAAGTCTTTAATTAGCAGTGGAGCTAAAGAAATTAAAACACAAATCAGACCACAACTTTTCAGACATGGAAATACTGATGTCTTGGTTCTTATTCTGTTAAGCACTTGGAGTCTCTTTGCAATATTAATTTTGACAAAGATGTAAATTCAAGTATTGATTTTGGACTTTATTATTTCTTATGCACTTACATATTAGTAGGACCCTTTTATTATCAAACTCACAGACTCTTTCTGTTGCGGTGAATTGTGGTCAGCTGTATTTATTTTTATTACAGTAGTAGGACTATTCTGATTGGCTAAACATACTACAAACCCCCACTGTTGTTCTTTGAATGAGAATTAGTTTTAAAGTCTCCTACTGTTTATGCTATGCTTTTGCTGTTCTATTTAGCATAATATTAGTAAATATCTTTGTCTCTTGAGATTTTAATAATGAACTAAGATATTTTCCATTCTGACTAGGCTAATTTTGAGGTATCCATTATTAGCAGTTCTCCTATTACTCTGGTGGTGTACAAAAAAAGCAGATATCAGAAACTCTTTCTTTAAATGTTTTTTAAAAAGGTACCACTAATGGGTAGAACAGTTTGGACAGACTATAAAATGCTTTGTCTTTAATACTTACTGCCTTTTTTAATCTTCTCCCCAACTATTTTTGAAACCGTGCTCCTATTCTTTTCTACCCAAAGAATCCAAATTCTCCACAGCAGTTTCTTTCATAAACACAAAATTTGGAGATTTGAGGTAGGTTCTGAAATTGCTTAGATATTTAGCAAGAGAATGAAAGTATCACTAGTAGTACTAATGGTAGTATTCATGATTTGTCATTCCGTGTCTTAGATGAATCAAGTTTGAGAAAGTGTTTACAACCAATTTATGAAAAAAGAAATGTTGAGCAAAAGAACACGTTTCATTCCAAATGTTGCAGAAAATGTCCAAAAAATTAAGTGTTTAGTTTTATTTTATTAGACCCTGTGTAAATATCTCTTCCATTTCCTATAAATAGGTTGTCTTCCTGATTAAATTATTAGTATTGAGTAAACACAGGAGAGAAAGGAGAAGTGGTGACTGATAAAAGGCAATTCACAGATGTTTATTTAGCTCACTCATGAAGCAGTTTCAATCTGTTGATATATTCTTGAAAGTTTTGATCAGTTTAGTGGGATTACGTCATAAACCAGACTAAATTCAATAACTGCCTTAAAAAACTGAGGAGGTTTGATTGGATTTCCTTATTTGCTGTTTTGGTTGGTTTTTTTGGTTTTTTTTTTAGGAAATGTGGGGTTTATGACAAATGGAATGATGGTTTGGGAATGTTAGATTATAACATTTTCAGTTTTATAGACTTTATAGAATTTTTTATCAATTTAATTTAAGTAGCATTTCTTACTGCTTAGCATAAAGGTGGCAAAATATACATAGATTAGGATAAATGAAATAACTGTTCAAGCATTGATTCTGAAGATGTGTAACCAATATATTTAGCTGCATAACTACCATCAAAATAAATAGTGTATTTTATAAGTGTGTTATTATGTGGATAAGGCAAATATTCCACAAGAACTGTGGGACAGACTCAGGGCAGAGGTTAAGTTTATATCTGGGATATATGATTTAGGGTTTTGTGGATTGAATCTTGAACTGTTGAAATCAGGTACCTTTCTCCTCTTGACTGTCTTACAAGTAGGTCCCAGGCTTGCATCAACTTATTAAATATGGATACTGGTCATGAACAATGTAGGTTTTTCTGTGGAAAGACAAAGCTGGTACTAATAATTGGGCATTTTATACAAAATTACAAATAAATATGTCCAAGACTGAAATGTCTTGAAAAGATTTTTCTTTTGACAGCTTAAATTATACTGTCTGTATGCATTTTAAAATCAGGGAGCAAAAAGACAGCAACTCTCACCTCTCAGAACTTGTTGGTGCTTCTCCCTAATCTGTCAGGGGTGTGTGGTGTGAAAATGTACCGTGAGCTAAGGACTGCATTGGAAATATATTGGCGGTAATGCACACAATGTGTCAGCAGTCCTCAGTCACCCCTTGTGCTGTTTATATTTTCTTATTGTCCCTCTTGAAGATTCAAGAAGATAAGCTGGCATTATTAGAGGGACCTAGAAAGCGAGGAAAGAATAAAAAAAGAGAGTGCCATCTATTTTCAGTTTTAAAATTAGTACCAAAAAAGAATTAAAATTTGGTACTTAAAAATATACACAGCTATTGAATTCCTGTATTGAATCGTAGTTGATATTTGTAATGGAAAGAATAAATTGGGGTCTCAAGAGTCAATTAGATTCCTTAAAAGATAATTTCAGGGGAAGAAATTATATTTGTAATATGCAATTAGGAGGATTTTTGTTTTTTACACTGATAAAATAGTGAATTCTGTAATTTTCAAACTAATATCGGGGAAAGTTGACAGCAATTAAAAACTGTAAAATTTGGTGAATGACAGGAGGCTAAAATGCCTTGTGGACATGAAAGAAAATGTTAATCTCAGTAATACTGTGAGGTTTTTTCATTCTAGTGTAACCAACCCCTTTTAAATTTATCAATAAAAAGTAGGTATGTTAAAGCATATTTTAGTGATGTGGACCAGAGAGGTACAAAGCTCCTGCAGACAACTATAGAAAGTTTCTGGAAATAACTGTACAAAACCCAACCAACAAACTGACTGCAAATCCTTTGTGACATTGTTTTCCTCAAAATAATAGGGAAGTAATTTTTAGAATAATGTTTAAGCTATTAGTTGATAGTTGTTAAACTCTTTCTAGAATTACTCAATGTTTTATAATCCTTTCTTTCTGAAGGGATAAGAACTCACAAGTTCTATATACTATGGTCAAATTCACCACCCCTTTCAATTTTATGCATTATAATGAGTACATTGTACATATAAAGGCAGAATCTATTTTCCCAGACTTTGACTCATGAACTAAAATTTCTTCTATACCAGGACCAGCATCAGAAGCCTGTTCAGATGTCACTCTGTGTGAGACTTCCTTTTAGCTGATAAGTTAACAAGAAGGCCATTTTCAATGTTCTATTTTTGTGCTTATTTTAGAGAAATGTCTAGTGGAAAAATCCTTATGTAGGCCTTTCCTGTGCAGCATTTGAATTTCTTGCATATTTCTCAGAGTTAAAAAAGATGAACATCCCAAACTTACCTACAGTGTAGCCTGCTTGCTAAAGAACCTGCATGATAATTTTTTCTTTTCTTTCATGGACTCATTTTATTAATGGACTATTAGTACCTGCTTTTTATCCAGATTTTCCTTTGTTTTTGGAGGGAAAACTTAACAGCAGTTCTGTCTTTTTTGTTACTTCTTTCACTGGGAGTCTTTCTCCTTTAAGAGTGTGAGATAACCATTTTAGAGATTGCTGGAAGTTTCTAGAAGATTTTACCAAGTAAAGTCTGATGTCTTTCAATGTGACCTAGTTCTAATTAATTCTGTGCATTTGGGACACATCAGTGGAGGGTGGAGTTGAATCCTGCAGCCATGGGTGGAAGGCATCCATCATCTCTGCAACACATGGGTGCAGGAGAGAGGACACTTTGCCATGCCAATTACTCTGGTGGTGGTTTGCTGGTCCTTCAGCCTCCAAAGGTCCTGCTGTTCCCAGGCTGTTCGTGTGCTTCCTCTTGGAGCTGCTCACATCTTGGCTGCTGTGCTCGTGCTGCTGCCACGTATGCTTCTTTACCGATGCTTCTTTAATTGTCCTTTTGACTTGCACTCAGTAAAATAGGTGAGCAAAATGGTTCTGGCTGTGACACCCAGGGTCTCACAAATTTTCTGGTGAGCAGCACTGGTTTTTACCCAGCTGGTTTGTATCTGTGGCTGGTCTAAGCTGCAGAGCTGAGGGAGTGATTCAGCTGTGCTATCTTTAACCATTCACAAGTTTGCTGTCTCAGGTGCTTCTATGTCAAGTGTGGAGAGAGAGAGAGGCACTTCTAGTGCCATGCTAAGATAAGAGGAATGAATTGCCTTTCAGCGTGGCAGCCTGATGCATCATCAGCACTGATGTTTAGCTGCTGAATGAATGAAGTTTTGGAGGAGGACTCCTGTAAAGAAGGCTGTGTCTGCAGAAGTGTGCAGGAAAGTCAGCATGCAAGATACCTCAGGTTTTCTTTTATCTTGTTTAGCTCTTGTTTTCCTTTATTCTCCCTGTAACTGTGTTCAAATTGAATGACAACAACACCAAGAAGTGCAAGTAAACCTTGGCATATGTTTGCCATCAGGTGACTTAAATGTGCCCCCCTCATCTTTCATGCTTTGGCACATAAACAGAAAGAGCAGAGTAATAGGTCAGAAAGTTAACTATTAGCCAAGTTTCAAGTCTTGCTGATGAGTGATTGTTGGTGTTTCACTGCCCTGGCTGCTCTCTTGTGGTGCTGGTGAGGCAGGTGTTTTAAGCCAGTCATCAGTATCAGATACAGCTTTTAAATAAACTCATCTATCACGAGTATTCATGTTTGGGCAGCAGTTGCCCAGCTGTGCTTAGACTGTGGCACTGAGCATGTCAAGTGTCACCTTGCCCAGACAAGCTCAGGAAAAAAGTTTCCCCAGGGTTGTTAATATCCTCGTCAGTGCGAGTCAACAGACATCTTCTGACAAAGTGTGGGCAGAGAGTGGGGGGAGGAAAATGCACTGTATGAACGAATATAAATTCAGGCTGTGCAAAATCCCTGTGGGCTCCAAGGCAGAACCAGTGTTTGAGGAGGATTGCAGGTAGTCCTGTGGTGATAGAGGATGAGAGGGATTCACATCTGACCAGGTATAAAGGGTTTAGCGGATCAAATGCTTTGCTTCTGTCAAACAAAAAACAAAACAAAAAAAAGGCTTTTAATTAAGAAACTACTTAATGAAGAAGCAGAGAGAACAGAAACATTAGCATTGAACCTCTGCCCCCTCGCTAGGGGTTTTGAGCCTGTGTGTGTTCTTGTTTTATCTCTTCAGAACAGACATGGGTTTTTTCATAGAAAAACTCTGGAGATGAACACTGACTACATTAAAATGTCATCTCACAAAGCAGGGGCTTTAAAATGGGATTTTAACAGAGTATTGCCCAAGCAGGCCATGAATAGTAAGCAGAGATATAATGCAAAAGGAGACCATATTACTTAAATGAAATGGGTTTTATTAGCCAACCCCTAAACACACTAGATATGGGTAGACTGAAGTTACATGTAGTATTCACAAGCTTGTTTCTCCTAGTAGGTAATTTTGAGTTTTCTGCTACAGATTCACACTTAATACGAAGTTTTCAGAATCACTGTAGCCGTAGGGGTTTCCCCCTTCTTGAGGGGGAAATAAATAGTCTTTTAATTTAAAGGGAAGAGTTCAAATTATCATGGAGGTGATAAAAGTGGTATCAAGGTAAATAAACCTGGGTCTTCAGTCAAACTATCATTTAAATAATCTGTATCTTGATAAATCTCATGCATGGTACTTCAGATCAGTTTTTGTAAGGGTATTTTTTTTTGCACATAAACAAAAACCTCTGCAGTAGCTGCAGGTATCACCTGTACTGCTCTGGTTTCCAAACTGTTGCCTCTGGAGGCACTTGTTTCTTTCTGTGCTCTTCCACAGACCCTATGCCCTGGGTTTATTTGAAGCTTTTGTACTATAACATTCGTGTTGCTAGGGATGTGGAAAATGTGAGGTTCAGGGAAAGGAAGAGAAGCATTACATTGCCAAGTGTGCCATGTTGTACACAGGTAAATGTCCTTAGCTATCATCAGAAAGAGATTCCTTTTGCTGAATTTTTTAAGTGAAAATCCAAAACTGCACTTTGAACTTGTCCATCAGTATAGCCCTCCTGTATAGCTGTTTTCTAGATGGGTTTTTTCATTAGGATTTGCAGATTTTTTAAAAATTTTATGTAGGCCTCTGTCTCTAAAATACACCCAATCCAGGACCATTTTGGTCAGATGGTAAAGTTGTCACTGGAATTTAAATCCAAATTTGGCCTTCAGGTTGCAAAACATCCCCAGAATAACACTCCCTAGAGTTTAAAACATATGCTAATATATTCATATTAGTTTGAATAGTAAGCCCTATTTCTGTCCTTGGGCTGAGCCTTAAACCAATAACATGGCTAGGGGATTATTGTTAGTTGAAGAAAAAGTATTAGCTACAGTTACACAGAAGACTGAGAACTGTGAAATCTAGAGGAAAAAGCTCAGCAAAAGTATCATTTTAGAACAAAAGGGGAACAAGCAGAAAGAAAGCCGTCAGCAACAGTCATGTATTCTATGTAAAATGCCACATATTCTGTTGGCTTCTAAAGCCTTTCTCATATTCCTGCTGTTCTGTGGCTTTCTCTTACCCTTATGGGTGAGATGTTCTGATGTTACTGCAGCTATCAGTTTTGATTTACTGATTTCACCAGATGTCAGACAGCTGAGAAGCTGGTTCACGTTACCTGTCTGGAGGTCTCTGTGGGTGACTGACTTCCATGGACTTCAGAGAAGATCAGACCTGTACCTGCTGGAGAGGCCAGAAAACAGAAGTCACAGTTCTTATTTTCTGCTGGTGCAAGCAAGACCAAACTCCATTGTGTTAGATGAATTAGCTGTTTCCTGAAGCTGCAAATGAAATGAGACTCAAAAGCAGCTATTTAGTAACAACACAGATAATGGATAATTCAAAGTATGACAGAGGTCAATACAGGTTGAATTCTAATTGCACAGTCCCATGGAAATTATAACCTTTTTTGATAAATGCTCAAAGAAAGCACAGGGAAATATGTTGCTTGCATGTCTGCTTAGATATTAAGATCTTTTATTGAAAGTGTAAACACTGTAAATACAATGCAGTTTGCATAATTGAAACAGCAGAGGGGATAAATTTTGTTTTAAGGAATTGGCAGTGATACAAATTATTCAACCCTCAATTTTTAGAAGCTCCTGAAACTGGCTTAAAAATGAGACTTGACAAATAATCACTGTTTTCTTACTTTTGCTTTCTGAGCCATTAGATAGGGGTCACATTTTGTTTTCCCAGTTATATAATCCCTGGACTCTAGTCCTTGCAGCTTGAAAAATACCTGTTATTGTCTGCCTGGCAATGGAACTGTGGGAGCTAACAATAGCCCAAAAGTGACACTGAGTCTTAAAAAGATAGAATCAAATTTTGTTGTTTGTCAAACAAAACTGTTGTTCAAATCAATGGGTCTGCAACAGAGTCAATGATTAAAAGGGGGGAAAAATATCATTTGATAGCTGGAAACTGAATCTGATGCTTTGAAACAGAGGTATAAGGGGAAATTTCAGTTAGCTTTCAGCTGCAGCCTGCCTGCAGCCCATCTAATCCAGTAGCTCCTAGTTCATTAGGATAACCTCTGAGAGGATTATTCTGCATGAGCCTGTGCAATGGCCAGGAGTGGCACTTGGTGCCAGCGAAGGCTGCGTGACTGCAGCTGGGGCAGGTTTCCAGGGCATCCCTCATGCTGGGGCTCCTGTCTTGGCACAGACATCAGGCTTCCCCTTGTCTCCACAAGGGCTGCATGCTGCCAGCATCACTCCAGGATGAAAAGCCTGGTACTGGGGCCTCCACAGAATGTGGTAGCAGAGTAAATGGTTGGGAGGCCCCTGCTCACTCCTTTTGCACCCCAGCTCCACTGAGGACAGGTATCTCCTCTCATCCCTCTGTTCCCTCCCACATCTGCCCTCTTTTTTTATTTTTTTCCCTGTTAAATTTGATTTAATCCTTCCAATATTTGTCCCAGCTTTTGGGGACTTGTGATAGATGGGAATGAAAAGACAGCTTTCCAATTGCAGCTAAGCCTGGCACAGAACATGGAATGGGTAATTAACAGGGAGCTGCTGGGTGAGCACTGAGCAGGCAGCTGAGAAGCCCCTTCATGCACAGACCAAGCCTGAACTGTGTGGAAAAGGCAAGGATGTGCATTTGCAACCACAATCTCTTTTCAAGTCCTGGGCTAGATGTTTTTCTCCCTGGGCATGTAGGCGTATTTCTCCTGACATGATTAAAATTTGATCCAACTTCTTCAAATCTAATCCCTTTAACTGTTTGAAGCCACTGCATTTTGCTCTCTCTGAATCTATTCCACACTCTTTTGGATAGATGTAAGCTCATTGCCTTTCTGAACAATCTTTCTGCTGCTTTGATGTGTCAGAAAGTGGCTGTTAAAGCTGATGAAGTGGCTGACCTGAAGTCACAGGCAGCCTGAGGCTAGCACCCAATCTCTCTTCAGCTGTGTTGCTCTTCTCCTGTTCCCCTTGTAGAGGATGGCAGAGGGTGATCCTGCAGACACGAGGCTCCTTGCATAGCTCCTGTACCAGCATCGCGGCATCCTTGTCTTCAGTGCAGCCAAGTTATGAGCCAGCCATTGCTCCACCTCCTCCAGGCTGTTGTTGGCTATCTTGTGCCTCACCAAGGGTACAGAGACAGCAGCTGGCTACTGATGTCGATGGCAATAAATTTCCAAAACAGAGATGGAGGAAGATAAAAGTTGTATGGAGGAAGATAAAAGTTGTAGTGGCGTTTCTTTGTCAGTGGCAGCTGACAAACTGTAAGGAGGACTGAGGAGGATTTGAAGCACACTCAAATCCATGGATTGTGGTTATCCATTGGGACATGGTGATAAAATGGGGAGCAGAAGGACCTCTGATAAACTGGCTTGCATGGGCATCATGGCAGGTCGACTACAGGGATGAGAAGAAAATAAGTGCTGAGGGAGAAAAATGGGCAAGGAAATGCTCATGAACTCTGAGAGCAAAGTGAGAAAGGCAGGTGTTGAAGAACAAATACACTGATGGTTCAAATCTGTCCAAGCTGCAAGGTAAAGCCCTTTCACAGCAGCTCTTTTGAAATTCAGTCTAGTAGGACAGAAGGGACTTTCGTTTTCATGTGAAATGTGTAAGTAGCTGAATACTCCTCTGTTTCCTGTGTTTTTCTCTGTTTTGAGGCTAATAGTAGTAAAGCTCAAGAGGGAAAGTTTTAAATCAAGAAATTGTTCTATTAATTGCAATGCAGATTTAAGTACCAAGGGCTGGTGTTGACTGCATAAAATTGCAAAAGTTCAGTGTTCTGAGAGGAACCATACAGTGAGAGGTAGATGCCTGATGAAAATGTAACTTTTTCTGTCTTTTACAGCATCGTTTAAATTAGGTATAGCAGAACAACATTATTTCTCACAAAATATTCCTGTCAAGATATTGCTCCTTGTAAATCATCATAGAAGGTGACAAACAGATGCCTCTGTTGCTCAGACAGGCTGCACAGGTCCTGCTTAAGGAAAGGTTACTCTGAAACTTCTTGACATGTTTGGGAAGTTTCAGGTTTTTGCATCTTGTGCAGTAAAGGCATAGTGTTTTGGGGGTGGTACACTCTTGTGTAAAATCATCAGCCTTCTCAGTTCACCCAGGAGGACTGGTGGGGATCTAGCTTTGGGATCTGTATGCTACAGCTGTGCCTTCAGCTTGGCTCCAGCAGGAGTCCCTGGCTCTACTCAGATTCCTTCCATTCACTGATGCCCTTTTCCTGCTCTGGAAGAGGAGGTGTTTGCAGAAACAAGCTCTCTTTGCCTCCAGTCCAGCCTTTTCTTAGTTGTTAGCCATGTGAAATCCATAAACAAAACATTGCCTGCTGATTTCAAACCTGCTTTGTGCAGCACAGCAGCAGACACCCTTGGTGCAAGATGTTTTAGCTCCAGCTGATAATTCTGCTCCATTGATTTTTACATTTGATTTGGGGAGAAGCAGTGGCTGCACTACATGTATCGTCTAGCTCCCATCAAGAGCAGTGAGAATGCTGGTGCACAGCAGCAGTGGCTGTTGTGCCTTGTGCTTTTATACCGTTGTTTATTAATAATAAATTCATTTTCAGTAAAGAAAATAAATCTGGTAGGGCCCTGTTAATAGGTTTTCAATGGCATTATAAAGCAGGGCATATGTTGCTTGAATTCTTCCCACTCCAGCCCTTTCCAGCTCTCTCCCTAAGCTGTAGTAGTAATTATCTGTTTGGGGTGCCTGTGATAGTCATAACATGAATGCACTTTCAGTACAGAAGAGCTCCCTCACCTCCCAGTGGGATAAACCCAGGACTGAAGTGCTTTGACCACTGTCACAAGGTTGACCATCCAAGAACAATTGATTTCTAAATGTGCTTGAACCTTGGGTGACCTGAATTATAGCAGCAAGTATTACAAGCTGGGACATCTGGTGGACAATAAAACTTTTTTTTTATTTGTTTTTGCATGAAGCAGCTGTACTTGAGCAGATGACCAGGGGCTGTGCAATCAAAGTGTGAATAGCTGAATTAGCAAATTACATTGGGCTTCTTAAGCACTTATTTGAATGCTGCATGCTCTTTTTTAATTTTGCTTTATTAACATCCACCAAAAACGCAGCAGTGTTGGCATTATGGTTATTAGTGACTTATTTGCTTCATTAAAATTTACAGCACGTTTTACATTCACCATCTGGGACAGCTTCTCCCATGTTTATGGTTAAAATGTAACTTAAATCCAGGCCTAATAGTCTAAAATAAAAGATTTTATAGATAAAACTCTTTATTTGTATGCCAGTGTCACCTCTTTTTGCTCGTGTGCAAACAGAATTCTATTTTGCTCAGTTACTGTGGTACAACTTAGTGCTAGGATACAGAAAAATATTTCTGCTTTAAATAAATGATGTTGTAGTATATAAAAACTTGGAAAGCTGCAGCTTATGGGGTTTGGCTGGGGTGGGAATTAGACTACTCAGAGAGACTTCAGACTAAAGGACCTTCTGGGTCACTGGATCTAAACCCCTGCTATCGCAAGTAACTACCTTGGGTAATGCCTTTCCAAAGAACTGGAGCAAGAATAAGCAGTGCAAGAGTGAATGTGGTGAGAGGCAGCACATAGGAGCACCAGTTCTGAACCTGAGCTAAAGATTCCAGATTTGTGTTGCCTTCCTCCTAACCATTTCAAAGCATTGCCAGAGTATGTTTTCACTTATTTGCACATGCATGGCTTTTAATTCTTCCTCCCTTTCCCTGCTTTGCTCTACTGTCAAGCAGCAAGGATGGGAAACCCATTTTCTTATTTATTCAGGCTGGGAATGCGGAAAGGATGTGTGCTGAGAGTGCAAAATGAAGGGAGATGGGAAGAAGTGTTTGATATTCGATATTGGGTCACAATGTGGGAGCTACAGACGCATTTGGGTGTCTCAGGATCTTATGGGCTTACATGTGCTCTTGTGAATTCTCCCTCATTTCATCTGGTACTTAGATGTGTATCTCAGGTGCCAGAAGGATGACGATAGCTTGGACATTACCCTTCCCTTGGACAAGGGAAGTCCATAGCCTTGTGTGTTTGTGGTTTCATACTGGTGCCTTATGAGAAATATTTGCAGATCCTTTAGATTTAAGCATTATCCTAGAAATGCAGTTATGTAAGTTGCCATTTGTGCCTCTTCTGCTGCAACTCTCTCTAGGCTTCAGTGTGAATTCCATGCTGCCTCTTTTCTTCTTTAAAACTGTTGTATCTAATGGATGGGATTTTTTTTTCATTTTTTCTGTTTTGCCTTGCATATCTTCAATAAATTGTTTGCAAGGGGAGCTTCCTGGAGCTACCTTACAAGGGAGAAAATGATGAATACAATTGATTAATAATAATCTCATCAAAATTTCTGAAGTTTTTCACTTTGAAATAGTTTCCTGTCTTACTACCCTTGAAAATTCTCTTACTGGTATACCATGAATAAACAAGAATGAAGTGTGTAAAATACATGTAACTTTAATTGTGGTGCATAAATTTAAATGGAGAGCAGGTTTCAAATGCAACTTCAACTTTTCTACATTTTGTATAGATTGAATTCAGTTGGAAAATGGATACTGAGATTTTTTTGGCTTTTTCACCTGTATATGTATTTTCATAGATTTAATTCTCCAGTTATAATACTTGATTACTCCCACTACCTAAAGACATGTCAGAGCTATTGATGATCTTTATTTCTCTGTAATTTTTATTGACTCAAAAATGATTATAAATTCAATATTCTGCTTTTAAAAACTTTTCTTTTGGTGAAATAAATGTCAACACTGTTCCAGTTTCTTGGTTAATGTGATTTGTCTCTGCATTTCCTCTCTTTAGACTGCTCAAGATGTTTCTCAAGATCCTGAGATGAGTGGAAAGCACTACTCTTTTGGGGTTTTTTGCCATTCTTTTAATCTTTTACATGTATTTCTCGCCTTTTTCTTGATGGTTTCTTGACTTCTCTCATGAATGAGTTTCTCATGTTCCTGTTTAATGCTCTGTTTTAAAATGCTTTTTGTTTTACCCCTTCCTTTCTCTTTTCACTTCAACCTACCACAGTCTTTTTTGCTTCCCATTGACTGGAATTACAGCATGCAAAAGCCACCACCTTTGTTTTCCTATTTCCTATGTTTTTTTACAGATACTCTAATGTAGTAGACTTGGCGAACAAGGGTTGCCTTTTTGTGTGCTGAGTTTGTTGGTGGGTGGGGTTGTTTTCTCTCTCTTATGCTGTGTTAGTCTGTGTGTTAACAGTTTATGGTTGAGCTGTTCAGGAGGTCTAAGCCCTCTCATGAATAATAAAAACAAGATGAGAAAGAGTTGTTACTACAAAATTGTCTTTAAAATCCCGGTGAACATTTGATTTTTGGACATGCTAGTCCTGGATAATGGACAACAGCTGTGTGAAATTTTGTTAATGTGTGTGAAATGAAATTTTGTTTGTGTGTGATGTGAAGTACTACAGATTGATAGATCAATACTTAGATGCAGTTACAGGCAGAGATGAATGCTAAATTAAATATAGGCTCCTGAGGGCTATAACATAGATGTTACATTAGGGAAAAGTAGTTCTAATACATTGACCTACCTCCTGTATTCTTTAAAGCAGTATTGCTAAGCATATCTGTTTTTAAGGTCTGTCTTTCCCAGGCCTGGGCAGCAATTCTACATCAGTCTTATGCCCCAGAATCTGAGCCTCTGCTTTTGGTTAGCAAGAACTGAATTTTCTTCTGACTGCAGTTGAGTTATACAACATGTTATTCCACAAGGAGATGGACAGTTCCCATGTAATATCTGTTTTGAAACAGTTCTTAGAAGACTGGAAGCCATGAAAAAAGGGGGGAGAACAACCGAAAAAAGGAAGCACATAGAAAGTCACAGTTTTGCAAGTATTCTTTTTCAAAGTGAAATAGTTCCACGTGCCAGGTTCATACCTGTTCTTGTCATTCACAGAACAAAAACCAAAGATACTTCCCATCTAGATGATTTTAAATATGAGTTAAAAATACCCCTAACAAATGAAAAAAAAAGACAAAAAACCCAACCACAAGAAAAGCAAAGACTGAAGCTCTCAGTTAGCATGATCTGTCATTCCATCACTGGGATTTGGCAAGTTTGATATTTGATAGAAAGAATCTGTGTTGGAGTGCAGTAAATTGTCATGCAGATGCTATGCTGGCAGGGAGAATGGTCTCATCTTGATTTCTGTGTTCCTAAAATTCTTACAGTATAGATCAGAATCAATATGCAGTGGTCTCTTTTATTAATATAAAATTTACAGACATAAAACAATCTGGATGAGAGATTAAAGCAAATATGAGTTTTCAGTTTCATATGTAAATAATCCAATCTCTTTTGATTGAGCATTTAAGCAAATATTTAAATTTCAGGGAAAAAAAATTTTAGTTGAAAAATTATGCATATGTGTTAGATATTTATTGACTAATTGATGTAATTTGAGAAACAATTTTTTTTATCTTTCTGTTTTAGTACTTATAATCCTATGAACTGTGTCACTGTTTGCAAGTTCTGGCTGTGTAAATAACCGAATTCTGTAGAAATCTCAAATATGGGCTTTACATCAGAGTATATGCTGTTCACAGGCTCTGACATCTATCTATCCTCATGTGTGACTGTTTTCTTTGTCAAGTTCATCCCTTTCTCTGAATTAATATGGAATCTTTCCCTTCATAACCCACTTTTCAGTGAAAATTTCCAATTTTTTAGGATGTAAAGCATATATAGGCATGAAATTGAGGGGGAATAAGCATTTTATAATTGTTTGATCCCACTTCAGTATTACAGAAGACACTGATTGATATATGTTGCTCTTCTTCAAATGGTGTAATGTCTACCTATTGTGCCCCAAAGCCCTCAAATTCCATCTTCAAGTGAACACTAATTTTTGGGGTAGGGGAGAAGCAGGAAGGGATAGCCATGTGGAAAGAAATCAGAATAGACCCGAACCCTTCTCCTGTAAGTTTGGTGTAGAATAGAAGCCAGAAGATTTCAAGTTGATAAATAATTTTTTCTCATCACTTCTCATCTTTCACTTCTTTGTGCTTCCTTTATTTGGACTATAATTTCTTTGGTGAAGAGACATTGTGTATTTATTTCAGAATGACATATGCACTGAGGAAAATTTGTCCTCTCTCACAGGGGACTGCTGAGTGTGCTGTTCTCCTCCTACTTATACATGAAAAGTAAATGCATCTTCTTCCTGCCACGATCTTCTGGCACACTCCTTCAGCTGTGACTGTTTTATTACCTTTAAAAGCTCCAATATGTTTATTTTAAATACAGATTTTAAGAAGTCTCTTCAGCTGAAGTATTAGTTTATAGTTATTATTAGTTAAAGTAAATTTGTTATTAGTCTAGTTTCTTTTCTGGATGTTCCAGAACTGTTTTGATATTGCACAGGTTAAGAAAGAACTTATGAGCATCTACTAAATCCAAATACTGAAGAATTATAAGATGCTCATATATATTTTACAAAAGAAAAACACCCCATCCCCAATGCCTTGGAAATCTTATTATTTTAGAAAACATCAACAATTTTCAGTGATATTCAGAATTCAAATAAGAAAACAGCAAGACACAGAGGCTCTTGTGACTGTATCAAAGAAGACCCCAAGAGAAAGGCTGTTCAGAGGTTCGGAGGACTCCAGAAAACAGCAACCTGCTCAGGGTATGAGGTGATATTCCAGTTAAAGCCAAGTCAATAAGAATTTTGAGACAAAGAGACAACTAAAAATCACTGTCATCTTTATTCA
>VZTN01013738.1:4316-15697 GCA_013400515.1 Erpornis zantholeuca | reverse complement strand
AAAGAAGCAGGTTTAAAACTATTAGTTTGAAATGTCATTGAGTATGTAGGTTTAAAAAACGTTGAAATTTAAAATTTTCCCAAATTTACCCTTGGAGCTTATTTTTTCTTTTTGTTTTTTTTTTTTTTTTTACAGGCAATAAAGTTTTATTAAAAGTATCTAGTTGCAGAAATTTGTTGATCACTTGTACCATAGAAAAAGAAAAGAAAGAAAAGAAAAAAGAAAAGAAAAAAGAAAAGAAAGAAAAGAAAAGAAAAGAAAAGAAAATAAAAGAAAAGAAAAGAAAAGAAAAGAAAAAAGATGTGCAGAATAACACAAGATGTGCAGAATTGTTAATTAAGTTTCCATACACCTGGGAAACTGGTGGTTACTTCTGGGAACTGGAAGTAAAATAGCCATTCAAGGTGCCACAATGCTATGTCCTGGTGTCAGGAGTGGGTTGTAATAGTCCTGTGTTGAATATTAGAAATCCTTCATGTATGGAGATGTAGGGCAAGATTATGGTGGGATTTTTCCTGTGCTCTCATTCTTTGGCAGACCTTGAGTTATGACATGGAAAGTAAGCCTAAGATGTACCAAGTCCTGCTGGACTTCAAGGTCAGTAAGGTTCTACAGAGTGAATGCTCTCAATTAATTTCAAAATAGGACAGCAGACAGTTACAAGGTAAAAACAATCTACCAACCTCCTCAAATAAAAATACATACAAATGCCTCCAAATATCTGGCCTTCCTTCCTTGGAGAGAAATTAAACTGTTTGTATTTATTTATTTATCTATTCACTTCTCCCTCTTTGAAATCAAGACTGCAGACGTGAACAGGAGGCCTCAGCTGGGACTTAATTAGAGGTGTTTGGACTGGGAAATGACAGTCTCAGTCCTGTTATACGCCATAGCCTTTACTTCTGTTTCTGCTGTGAATATAATTAATGCCCTGCACCTCTTCTTAATAGCAGCAGTAACTCTAGTGCGGAGACTTTATTTCTCCACGGCCCAAGGAGAATGCTCCTGCATTTCTGGGCTCGGTGTCATCTGTCAGGCAGATTGGCCCTGTCTCTGGGAAGGGGCCTTACACACTCAGTTAAGGCAGTTGTTCCCATGTGTCTTGTGGGAAGGCAATAATTTATCGGACATATATCAGATGGATGGATTCTTTTTTTTTTCTTTCACTGCTCTATTGCTCTTTCTCTCTCCCCGTGCATTAACTGGTGTTCCATTATGGCATTCCTACTTTCCTCAGCAGCCTTGGGGAAGCTCTCACACTGTCTCATAGGCTACATTTTCTTCATCTGGAACACAAAAGGAAGGATATTTGCTTCCTGATGTGGAGCAGCAGCAGCTGCAGAGCACCTGCCAAGCCACAGTAAACGGCGGGGTGGCAAGGAATGGGATACCTCTAAAAGAACAGTCTCTGTGCGACACTTCAACATCCTCAGTGGTAAATTAGCCAAGAGGCCAATGAGCCTAATTCCCTGATTTGTCACTCACAAGAAGAGCAAGGGAGGACATATCTGTTGCCTTCCTTGATTTCCCTTGATACAGCAGCAGTAGTTGACTTGCAACAAGGAGGAACTGGTCAGCAAGATGGTGTGGATGCTTATGTGTGTGCTTGCTTGGTTGGGTTTTTTGTCACTTCCAAAAGACATGTCCAGCTTTGGAAGGCCTTACAATGACAATGATCAGATGCCACAGCTGCAGGTGTGAGGAGATCTGGCAGAAGAGTGAAAGCTTTCATTAGCAGCATGTAACAACTGAAGGCAATTCCTACTATACATGGGTGAATTGTTGTGGCCTGAGGGAGAACAGGAGGTTGTTCAGCTTTTAAATCTGTGGTTGGTGTAGTAAGAGCTGGGCTCAGAGAAGTAATGGGTGGCTGTTTGGTCAGCATGTATCTACCAGCAGTGGAGCAATGTGTAAGGATGAATAAGAAATGGAAGAAATTCTCTTCGTTTAGCTTAACTGTTATCTGTCCCCCTTCTCTACCACAACCACTATCCAAATTCTCTGTGAGAGAGCAGGATTGATCATAGAGTCGTAGAATTACTGAGGCTCAAAAAGACCTCTAAGATCATTGATTCCAGCCCTTAATCCAGCACAGCCATCTTCACCACTAAACCATATCCCCAAATGCTACAGCCACATGCCTTTTGAACACTTCCAGGGACGGTAACTCCATAACTTCCCAGAGAGCAAATTCCAGTGCCTGACCAACCTTTTAGTGAAGAGTTTGCTCCTTACAATTAATCTAGACCTCTCCTGGAACAACTCAAGGACATGTGCCCTTGTCCTGTTGCTGGTTGTCTGGGAGGAGAGACCAAGCCCCGCCTGGCTACACCCTCCTTTCAGGCAGTTGTAGGGAGTGATAAGGTTTCCTCTGAGCCTCCTTTTCTCCAGGCTAAACAACCCCAGCTCCCTCATACAATTTGTACTCCAGACCCTTCTTCAGATTTATTGACTCTCTTTGTAAAAATTTGTTGTCCTTGGCTGGCTACCTTAACGTGCAATCAACATGTAAGAAGATTATCCTTGCTAAAGTCCCGCAAGCACGATGTGTGTGTGTAGACAGGAGCCATATGAGGATGATAGGGAAACTTGTACATCACTTCTCTCTGAACTTCGATCAGGGCAACCTTAAAATGCATTCCCATGTATTTCTTCTTGAATGTTGCACCAAAAGCTAGTCTTGAAAACGTCTAGGATTCTTGGTAGAAATGCATGGTCTACACGTAAAACAAAAAATAATGTCTTAAGGCTCAAGCTAACTAAACCCTTTCTCTTCTCGTACAGATGTATTTTTCTGTGGCCCTTGAAATACCTGGGAAGTAGGAATGAAGTAGGAAGTAGTCTTATATGGTGAGGCGATACTTTCTGCTGATTTTCCAGGCAGTTTCTGGTGGAGTCACATAAGAATATAGCCCTTTGCTGATCATCAGAGCAGCACTGATCAATTCCTACTGCACATATGCTACCCATGTTACTTTAACGCTCTATTGCTGCAAACCATTGGAAATACAATTCAAAAGAATTAGCTTTCTCTGGAAGAAACAAGATATAACACCTACTTGTGTTCTTGTTGCTCTCAGTTAATAGGAACATAAAAAAATCTGAATTTTGCTTTGGGGCTGTGGTGTATATTCTTCTTCCCCAAGCCCCAGGCATGATCAAGATGGTGTTTCAAGGCTAATAGTTAAGAAACCACAGTAGTTTCTGCATCTGTCTTTGAAGTAGAAGAAAGTTTTCATTTTTGCACGTCCATACCACAATGGCTGATATTCCCCAGTGTGTATTAAAGCCAAGGAGTCAACACTTTCACAAAGCAACCAAATTTGAGTCTGAGGTGCCCTCACAGATTTTTAATCATTAGGCTCTGAAAGGTACTGTTTAATGGGTGTGAGGGAATATTTATGTTTCTTTGTTCCTGTACATTCCCTTTACCACATACTTGTAAGAGTATTAAAGGGTTACCTCCACATTCTCCTATTGAAATGTGAATGTCATATGTTTGCCCTGCTAATTCCTTCTTAAAACTCCTTGATCTGCTCATGTTGATTTATGTTTATGTTTAATAGTTTCTTTACATATTTTCCATTGTTGATTCTCTAAATGAATGATTTTAACAGTACTGGGACTAAACTAATATGGAAAACTGCTTTTGAGGAAAAAGGGGGAGAAATGGTCAGTAAATTAGTCTTCTGTGATCTCTGGTCAAAACAGAGTTTTGCCAAGTGACATTAAATAACAACTGGGCAAGACAGAAACCTTGAGAAATAAGCTTTCAGAGACTGTCCAGCTGTAATGCCTCTTGTGTTCCATTAATAATTTTTAGAGAGTATTTACTTATGTGTTTTTCCTGGTATAATCACACGATTCCTTTCAACCTTCTATTAGGCCTGGCTCAAAGCAGATTGTCACAAAATGCCTAAATTATTAGCTTCCTTGTCTAGCAACATTTGGCTGAAAATACATGGTCAAACTGCTGGTTTTGTGCTTTAGCATAGCCCAGGAAAGAACAAGGTTTTTTTCTCAGCTGTAGCAGGGGATTTCGGAGGTCTTGTCAAGACTGCTCACTCTGATCAATGTTGTTGCAGACAGGTTTTTACATTAGTCTTCATCAGTGCCATATCCAAGCACTTGTGTGTTATGTATGTGTCTGTAGAACTGATCACCTAAAACACCCTCCACTGCTAACAACTCAGTCTTTTCTTTAGATGCATATATCCAAGTCATAAATAACCATGAGTGTAGATAGGAATGACCATAATGATTGTTTCCACCTCCTGTTCATTCCTATTCCTCCTATAGCTTATGTCCTACCTTACATTCCTTGCATATTGCAGGAAAAACATATCTGTACCAGAATTTACTGAAACAAGTGCATCCAGGCTGCATAGTTATCTATTAAATGGAATACATACTGTATTTTTTTAAGCTGGCTTCTTTGTTCCATTTTGTTTAAATGAAGCATAAATTTAGATTGACAAAATTAGCAGACACACTGCATGTTCTACAGACTCATAGGTCACTGTAAAACTTTTTCAGTTTCCAAATAGGAGTATTATTGGTGCATTTCTGTTGTGACATTATTTACCAGTTGTATGTTGGCCATATGAATACTATAAATTTAAATTTCTTTTGAAGTAACTGGCTATAAAACATATTTTAGACATTTTGTCTCCTTGGTACTGATGGTAAATTAAACAGTTACTCATTTGGGCATTCTTTGTGCTGGTAGAGGCATTTTGTTGCAATCTGAAAGAAGGCGTAGTTATCAGTTAATGAGTATTGTAAACCATGTGTTTTTTTCAGAGCTTGGCTCTTCCCCTTGGAAGAAGGATAGGTTTTCTTTGCTAAATGAGTGTGGAAATACTGCATCAATTCAAATTAAACACAGCGTGCAGATGAGACAAGACTGAGTGTCTGTGAGCACACTTTCAACGTAGCACTCACAGAGCTGCGGGAAAACCTAGAGAACAAATGCAGCCATAAATGTAAGCAACAATAGGGTTCCTCTGAGCCCTGTGGTGTCTGTGCACTGCTGCCGCTGTAGGAACAGACCTCTGAGACGCCACTGTCCTTTGGAGGAGCACATTCCCTTCGCCAACAGCTGCACCGGAATGATGGGTGCACAGCTCCCCCTGCAGCCCAGCACCTTCTCCTCAAAAACCATTGGGATCACAGGAACGGGTGCTTCTGGCTTTGGATGACTGTGATGACTTGTCACCGGAAAAGATGTTCTGCGTCTGAATTCTTCTCACCAGTGGGGACTTGTTCTTGTCTGTAATGAACTTGCAGATTGACATGGTTGCCCTCTAGTGCTTTAGGGATTCTGATCTCAGTTGAGGGCTTTTTTTTTTTTTTATATATATATATTTTTTTTCCCCTGTTTTGATAAATGTCTCAAGCCAAAGGGGGCTCCCCGCCTGCTGCTTATTGGAGCTGTTCTCAGGCCACCCCATGTTTTTCATAAATTAGTATGTTCGCTAACTTGAAAAGTAAGTATGAAGATAACTAATGCTTTTCCTCTATTCCCTCTCTTCCTTCACCACGATGTACCCTCTGGTTAGTTCAGCCTAACTGAAATACTCCAGAGAGGATCCCCCTGGTTTCACTTCCCACCAAAATGAAGTGTATTTCTTTTACCTGTGTTTACTTTCTGGCTGCATTCCACTCCTTTAGTTTACGCCACCTTTCTCCCCTCTTTTCTGAAGATTATTTATTTGAATATACATCTTTTTTCCAGGAGAGGAGTGTCTTAGAAGGTGGAGGTCAAAGACAGGCACATAGAATTTGGGAATTCAGTCCCCATACAGTGATACTGCTGGTCCAGGGAACCATATTTGAATGGAAAATTGAGAGCAGTACTTTGGCTGCTTTGATTTTTTTCATCAAGCAACCTGCCCTGATCCTGAACTTCCATGTGTAGGAAAATTGTCTTGGACACTAATTCCTGGATTGTAAGGAAGTCCTGTGCAGATTAACAAAGGTATAAACTGAAGGTATCTCAGGTAAACCATATGTGGCTTGTGAAGCCACATATTTTAAAAACCTAACAAAAACATGGCCTAATTTAAATTTGCTTAATTTGTTCCTGCAACAAATGAAACTAAAACAAATTTAGGTGGCATTTATACTAGTCTTTTAATGCAGTTCAACTAATCCACTTGAAAGAATAATTCTGATTAATTTTCCTGAGTGTGGTGTGTGGATGAGACATGACACACAGCACCATACAGTCTGGTTATATCCTCTCAGGAGACCAAAATGTATAGTTATGGCAATGAACAAATGACTACATGCAGAAAAAGATCAAAAGCAGTAAGAGCATTGGGAGCAAAGCAGAATCAGGTGGGGAAGAGGAACTGTTGTGGTGGGCAAATCTCCCACATAATGGCCTTTATTGCAGCTTTCAAGACCACCAAAGGGACTGATTAGTGACCAGATATTTGCTTGCTGGAAGGTGGCTCATCTGAGAGAAAGAGACAATAAAGTAAGGGTTTGGGGACAGATGCTGGAATCTTAGTTGTGATGAAGGGAAATCACTTTGCAGATGAGAAGTAAATAAAATTTACAACCTGATACTAAATCTGCATATGATGTTGGCACTTCCCAGAGGCAGAAAGCAGTTTGGATGGGTTTTAATTATTTCCTATAACTCCACTTCCCATTTATCCTACCAAGCTAGAATGTGGAGAAAACCTCAGGAGCACCACCTTTTTGGAACACAGTTCTTTTGCTTTCAGCTAAAGGTACTAAATGTAAACATCCTATTTGGGTATTGCATGCAATGTATTTTGATGGTATGGTTTTACTAATTATTGCAATTGTTTCATCTTTATAGCTGGTTAACTCTGGTATGGAAAGGAACCCATTTAAGCTGAGGTAGGTTACTCCTAGAAGAGGCAGCTGCCATTTTACGAGAGTCTACCAGTGTGACGTATCAGAGAATTTTGGGAGTCACCCTGTTCGCTTTTCTCATGTTTCTGGTAAGTTTTCACCTCATCTGCCATTTGGGATACACTAAGATGAAAAGAATAAGGATTTGAATCAGAGAAACAGCCAGAGGTGTACTTGTAGTTAATCTCAGAGGGGTGAGTGATTAGGATATCTTGCCTTGTACACTTTTTTAATTCCCAGTGAACCTCAGCACAGCAATCTCTATGATGGATGAAAGACCAGATTCTTTTTCTCTCTCTGTGTAAACTGTACAAATTTTGTGCTTCTTTTAGAACTTTTGCTTTTCTAACAAAGTAAAAACAACAGAGGACCAGAAGGTTTGCCAAGCCTGTTGTGACAGCATCCCGGGAAGCTGCCTGCTGGGGAGAGACAGGGGTAGGGAAGACATGTCTGACTGTGGGATCTCCTGCTGTAGGACAGCAAAGGCCACTTCCTGCCCACTTGCCTATCTTGTATGCTGGATTGAAAGGGCTTTTAATTTGCACAGTTATGCTGAATGGGAGTAAAAGTCTGCTTTCCAGTAACTCATGGTAATGAATAAAATAGAAAAGCAAGAGTTAGGCCTGCTTGCAAAAAATGTGTAGCTGCAGGTACATCTTAGCAGCTGGGTAATACTCAGAGTATGTTTTCCCTGCAGCCTGAATTGTAACAGTGTAAGACAAGGGAAAGCCGCATGCATGTATAATGCTAAAAATATCAAGTTAGAGTCCTCAGGCTTTAGGTCAGCTGTTCAACAGCAGCTGAAAGGAAATCCCTTCTCAGCCCCCACCCCATATTCTGAAAGAATGGCTTCTTATACACACACAGAACAATGTGATGCCATGCCTTTTAATTAGGGCATACAAATCAAAGTCAGTTGCCTTTCTCCAACCAGGTAAACTATTTTCAGTGAAGAATCTACTCGAAGAGGAAGTTGTACAGTACACTCTACACAATTACACAGATAAAAGTATTACAAAGAAATGAAATTATATATGAAAACAGAATCTCCCCCTCTTTGATGCAAATACATTTTTGGTTTTTTTCAGAACACTAGAAATAAATTTGAAGAGAGGAAAGGCCTCAAGCACTAGGCTAATTCTATTAACCCCTCCAGCTTTTTACATTTTTTCCGTCAAAAAAAATCTCTCTTCTCCTCTCTTCCTTGGAATAAATAGCTGCATTTCTTTTCTCCACAGGCTGAAGATGGTGAATTGAAACAACCATAATGAGTGTGGCAGTCAAAAACAAGGGCATTTAAAAAGGATAATTATTGCTTAGATTATGAATATCAAATTTCTATTGACATGAAAAAATTACATCTTACAGAGATATCATAAGCATTGTCATTCACAATGAAGCATGACAGAAAAGATTTTACCCTCAGCTGCCTGTAGAATTAAGTCACATGAGCCATTCTTTCTTCAGAGAAATGTGAAGCTGAAACTTAGAAGGATGCATGTTTCTATGTAAAAATAGCATCATTCCTCTTCCTTGAATTTGGTTCAACACTAGCGTGGAGAACTCCTATATAGGAAAGACAGGTGGGAATGTAAAGTTCTCTAGGTGCAGAGTTTCCAGTTCCCCACCCACTAATTCTCTTCAGCCTCATTTTATTAAGAAGGTCCCTGCCAGGTAAGTGTGTTGGTAACTTCCAAAACACTTCCTTCAGTGAGCGACTGAGATCCTGGATCTCTGAGAGCATTTCAAGTGACAGCAGCAGTGGCAACCTCAAAGTCTTAAGGACAGAGGAGGAAAAGGATGGACATGCATAGTCTTACAGTTCAATGGAAGATAATGACAGTATAAGCAACATACTACATCTTGTATTTATGGTAATTTGACACTCCTTTTTTTCTGAAAAGTGAAAACAATGCATTTCCTCCATCCAAGATGTGCTTTAGCCTTGCTGTCACTGCTTACATAAATCCAAACTTATTCCAGCTACACAGATGTTTTTAAAGGCTGTCAGTAGGAAAAAAAATGCTGTGTGTTTTCATCCTTAGCAAGCCCATACAAAGTTTGTAATAAAATTTACAGCCTCTCTTTGTTTTAAACAGCATTTTTTGTGTGCTGTGGTCCATAAGACATTATAACCTGACTATGATGTCAAGAAAAAAATCTCCCAGGAAATGTATAATCTTATCTATAACCACAAATTAAAAATAGAGAAAGTAATAATTGAACATTCAACACAGGGTCTAATTTTGCTTAGAAACAAGAAGCAACATAACTATACTGCTTAAGGTGGACTGTAGTCCTTCAAATGAAAATTGAAACATTTATTTGTATTTACTGCTTCTAGTCCAGAATATATTAGCATTTCCTGATCTCCAGGAAATTTAATGACATTTTAATTTTGATGGCATATTCATTATTGGCAAATTGAAGCCATCCAGAAATGGAGGTACAGACATTTCTTTCCAGTTTGTTCTGTTCCACTGGTTCTGCACTTCTTGTCCACTGCTCAGAAGCCTTCAGGGTCCTTGGATACTCAAGGCACAGAAACAACCAAGAATATATTCGCTATCTGTGTTTGGTGTGGTCCTGATGTTTAGGTTTCACATATTTTTCTTAACTAAGTAGGACATGCTTTTGCCACCTCAAAATCATTTCAGCTCAGCTGCTACCTGTGAAATTCACCTTAGTCCTTCTGAGGATTCCACCTAAGTCTGTGTCCAACAGTAAGTAGGAGCATTCTCCCTGGAACATGCACATAAGGTGGAAGCCTGTGTCCTGATGGAGGATAGTGGGATCCCCAGCACGTGTCGTTTCTTTCCTGGCTAATGCTTTAGAGTGTTGAAGACAGGCTTGGAAGAGTACAGGCATGGAACTATAATTTTCCTCCTTGTTACAACTCTGTTTCATAGATTAAGTTTCCTTTTAATATGTATATGTGGTCATTCTGTGATGTGAATTTCTGCAAAGGTTGGCAAACGCTTTTTCTGTCCTATGTATGGAACTAATTTTCTGGACTTCATGGCTATTAGCTGAAATTTCACAGGATGTGATGCTTTAAGTGTGGGACAAAGAGGATCTGCTTCATTTGCCATATAATTTGCTTCTCTTTCTGTCTTCATTTTATATATATCCTTCAATAAATGTGCCCTAGCCTTGTGTTTTACCTGCCTGAATTCTTTAGGGAGCAATCACCGTTTATTTGTGAATTTCTTGCAGTGAAGATGTTTCTTTCAGTTTACATTTGCATCATAACTTTTTAACCAACATATGCTAGGACTGTGTCAATTTTGTATTTTACATTCTTTACGAGGTTCACTTTCTTTGTTTTCTCTTGATTATTTTGTAAGGAAAAAATGAAGCAATTTCTTTCTGATAGAACATCATAGTATTGGGAATTGGTTTTGGTATTGCTGTGCTGTTTTTTTTTTAGCATGATTTATCACTAAAGGAATGGATATTTACTGAGTTGCTGGAAGTTTTAAGCATGAGAATAATAGCATAATTTACCTGCCTGAGAAAGATCAGTGAGAATGGATGATTAGAGGGAGTGAAAATGTCTGTTTTGATAAATTAAAGTTGAACAACCTCAGAAAAAATATATTGCTGTCTAATTGTATTGTGGGCTGCATGTATAAATCTAGATGCATTGGTACTGTCAGTGGCATTTATCCATATTCCTCATGCATGCTAAGGATACCACTAGGTTGTGCAAAATTAAGTACAACAGAACCGAACCTATGGAAGATGATCTGTCTACTGCTCTGTAATTTTAGTATTTCCCTGAATAACATTAGAAATACTTAAGCTCCGAAAAGCGTTTTTTTTTTCTGCTAAAATGGGTATTTTTGATCATGAAACAACTGAAGTTAGGTTAAAGGAAATAATTTAATGCTGGAAATTGTACAAGCCAATTGCCATAGGATCTCCCACATTCCTCTTTCATTGTAGATTGACAGATTTTTCTGGTAGAAAACTGATACACTAGAGTTCTTGGAGGATGGGTGTCAAAGTTAGTTAAAATGTTCAAAGCACTAAAAATAGGACTAGTATGTTTCCATCTTTAAAGTTTTTAAAAATAAAGTTTTAACTTTAGGTACTTACACTCTTGTATGGTTCTAAGAACATTTGTACAAAGAAATTCAATAAATGAAAATGAAATGAAAACTCAAGGCTACTATTATAGGCAAATCAAATGTTTTCACCATTAGGTGCAACACTATCTCTTTTTCTTCCCTTTCCTATCTCCTTTTCTTCTCTGTTAGTTAAGATGGTGTTCCCTGCTGTCTCCCTACATATTTTCCTGAGATTATCTGATGTGAAAAGCATCTCATACACCTTGTGACAAGGCTGTCCCAGACAAAGTTCCCTACTGCATATATTGTGACCATTGTGTATGCACATTCTAGCCTCTTTGCTCCTCACTTAGTGAAACTATAGATTCAAAGAGATGGGGACAATTGTGCTGTGTTATAGCAGTTGGGCACTCCCTA
>VZTN01013732.1:29073-43253 GCA_013400515.1 Erpornis zantholeuca | reverse complement strand
CGCTAAATACTGTAAAATCTACAATGACCTGAAGTTAAATAATGAACCAATTGATGCAGCTCAATTGAGCAAAAAACTTCTGCAATACATCCACAAGAAAGCTAAAATATTTCCTCTGTATATGTGTGTATTCAAAGAATCATATCTGACCATAAGTATATCAACAGTTTAATTCCAGTGGCAATGCTAAGAAGCAATTTAAAAATACATCTTTCAGGAAGAGAATTAAATTCTATACTCTATATATATACTCTATATATATGGGGCATGAAGGCTCCTTACCTTGGAGGCTGTCTGCTGGGTAGGTCATCCTTGTCCTTCTTTAAGGTTTCTTATCCACAAATCCTGTGATCATATTTCCTCTAGTGTTGCAAGACCTGCCATTGATTATCCTTGGATGTAGGCAGCATAAGTGGCTTTTTTCAGCAGGTTATAGCACATTATGCAAATTTAGCATATATATTTTAAAAGAAAAATATTGTTATATAGAAAAAGTTTTATTGAAGATATTCAGAACCATATATTATATCAGGAAAGTATTTTTGTCACAATTTTGAAAAAAGGGAAAGTATTTTCTTTGTGTCTCTTCTACTTCTAAAACCTTCCAGTCAGAGAAAGTTTCTTTGATGTACTTGGTATGTTTCCAATGTGTATTTCTCAATGGATGAAGTTTGAGCTAAGGCTTCTGGAAGTGTACTCAGATGAGTTTTAGGTTTGGTGATAAATCCTCTACACCAAGCCTTGTTACCCCAGGTATGGCAGCTTGAAACACAGCAGTTCATCTAAGCTGCTCTCTTTGGCTTAGATGCCTCGAGTCAGGCATTTAACACCAAAGAATTTAGCCACAAAATACTATTGCAACATGCTGCAAAAACTGTTATGAAAAGTAATAATATAATATATTTCACAGGAGGATTAAAAAAAATAAAATAGGGTATTAGGTAAATCATTTAACCCTGACTGCTCTTTCCAGGATAAACCTGCAAATCTGCAGGAGCTGAGAATTTAATTCATGTCTCTTAACACATTTTTATCAAATTTACAATGAGGAAAAAGGATCTCCTAGAGAGCTGGAGAAAAGATACAAGGAGAACGTTAATTTTCACATTACACCCAATCAGTCACAGAAAAGCTGCTCTAGGAGAGCATCTCAAGTACTTGGTTAGCATCATAACCTGTCTCTGATTGGTGGGCACTAGCACATATTTAGGAAAGAGTGAAAAAGCAAGGCAAATATCAGGTAGGCTTTTTTATTCCCAGCATCAGGTATTCAGTGATTCAAAGATTTTGAGAGCTGAAAGCTTATGTGGACCACTATATTTAACAACCCCCACTACAGACAGAAGGATGTTCTGCTCACTTAATCTTCTTCGGCCTTTTACTGCAGACTCTTCAAGTATTTGTCTAACTGACAAAAATTTAAACCATTACAGAAAGAGTAGGAATACGTGAGGGAGGAGAGTGTTGGAAATGGAGAAATGGTAAATCCAGTCACAGGACATTTTCCCAGCACCTAATGAAAACAAGGAGAGAAAGAGGTTTGGGGCTTGATGAAGAATGGACTGATTGTGCAGACAAAGAACTTGACTCAATATCTGGGGGTGTTCTCCTTGCCTGTGCTCAGGAGTACTTGGGGCTTGTATAATATAAAATCTAGTTCTGTATCTGCAATACTGAGTAAAAACCTGCTTGCAGGGGATAAGCTGACTGTTTTGTTCACTTTTGTAGTAAAACACAGAAAAATCCTTACATGGGAGTCCTCTACAAGAGGGCACAGCAGCCAAGGTGGTGCTTCATGTGGACCCAATCTGCAAGTCAAAAGTAACCTGTGAGGTTTACTTTACTTTATGCTATGCTACTTTACTTTATGCTATGCTGGTAATTAGTGAGCTGTAGGGAAAGGAAGGGAAAAGATAAAGGGGCTCAAGAAACAGCTGGATTAAGGTGATAAAGACACAGAATACAGTGATTTTTCTGACTTGGCCATAAGATCCATGTTTTTGCCTAATCTCTCTTTTTAACTATTCCTTCCTTTTTCCTTCCCAAAGTTAGGAGTCAGATGGCAGTTCTGTCATTATTTGCAGTCAGATAGCACTTCTATCTTTAAGTAGAAGTAATTTACTTACAAGTACAATCTTTTTATGTGTATTTATTTTAAGTTTGCTTTATGATTGTTTCTTTCAGCAGGCCCTTATATTTACACTGTGAGAAATAATTGTTTCATGTTTATTTTCTCCATGATGTAGATTATCACAGGGGCTGTTATAAATGAATCAGATTTTCACCTTTCTTCTGTGCCAAGAGTCTTATCTCTCTATTTTATTTCTCCTCGCACACAAAACTATTCTGTATGTTAAAACTCTCTTGCTGCCATGTAATCCATACCCTCCTTCAGATGGATCACTCAAAATGCAGACTCAGAATGAAAGTTTACAGTGGCATAACAACGTTTTCCAATTCATTCTGCATTCCTTTCTCATTAATTGTTAACCCTCTCTTTTTGTTTGTTTTGGTTTAGTTTTGGTTTTAGCAGAATAGAACATTAACCTAAGGCCTTCCATGAATGGTTCCAAATAAATGACAGTTCCAAGATGTGACAAGTAATTTAAAGGTTTGTTTAGATTTTCTTCTGAGTCTATTACTCCACACTCATCAACATGACCCTCACCTCCCATTTTATTATCAGACACTAATCCTCTTGAGTTACTTATGCAAATCTTCTCAAGTAAGTTGAGCAGACAAATCCCCAACTTCCCTGAACATTGATCTCCAACTTTTCTGCCTTTCAATGGATCATAATCCCAATATTGACCTTTCCCTCTTACACTACTGGACCATCTAGTCTAGAGTCTTTATTCATATATTTGGCTGATTCAAGCAGACATAATATTTATGAGGTTTAAAATGAAAAAGCCAAGGTACCCAAATCAGCCTGTGCACAGAGCAAGGAACGGGCAATTTTCCTTTTCCTAAGGTACCTTTCACTGTCTCCATTGAGCTGCTCTACTGCTGCAGCCAGAATAAAGTTACATAATGTGGCTGAGCCAATCCAGCTGCTCAGGGATGCTCAGACAAGACATCTTCCTCCCACATCTCTCTTCCCACATTCTTGGCCTCATCATCCTGTTTCTCTCCTCACATACCAGGCCTGCCAATTGCCTGATACCTCAGTAAGCCAATTTAACTAACTAGCCCACAAAAAGCTGTTTATTGCTCTCCTGTGTCAAGTCTGTTTTCTATCCATTTAAAAAGTTGAATGGTGTGAGAAAAAAGCCTGTTAGAAAACCAGATTTGGCACAAGGAAAAGGTCAGAAGTCTGTGGCTGGCAAAAGTAGACCTTCCCACATTTAAGGACAGCAAACCATTAAATGAGAGGAAGTCCTTTCTTGTAAACTGACTCTTAGAATAGGTTAAGCTGCCAACCTACCCTACCACTCAGCCAAAGGAGGTCTTGCTCCTTCCCCATATTTCCAAGTTGTCCTTTGTTTCCTCTCTTTTTTCTCTTAGGTTTTTGTTTTAGGTTTGGTTTTTTTGGTTTTTGTTTTGTTTTGTTTGGTTTTGGTTTTTTTTCATCAGTTCTGGAAATCACACTGTCAGACTGAACTTTTCTGATGCCAAGGTAAGCCAACTCATCTCAGCAATCAGCCAAAATAGAATAAACAAACTTTTTTGCTGGGTTAGAATTTGAATAGATTACATCAGCATACAAGGAGATCAAATGAGATCCTGGAGAGTCTTTAAGACAAGCACTGGAGCTGAGTGGTTGGTATGAGACATGAGAATGGGCAGGAGGGAGCACTAGGACACCCATTCCTTGCTGCATTTTAGAAGTCAATTTGAAACTGTATCCATATACTGGCACAGTTAAAGCTGGGTTCTACACCTGAGTTAAAGGCGGTGCTTAAAGCATTTCCATGCTGCAGTATTTTTGCAGAGAGGAATAAAACACTCAGAATGAGCTGCTTTGGAAAATGACAGGTGACACTCTAGTGCTTATAATTCCCTTTCCTACTCCTTTAAATACAAGGGTGAATTGTTGGCATGTACTTCTGAAGATCTCAAGATCCATACATATGTATTCTTTTTTCAAAAAATGAGTCCTGCAAAACAGACTGCCTGCAATTCATTCATTACTTCTCCTAGAGGAAACATACTCTGGCGGAGAACAGTTAGGTGAGCTTGTGGGTGAAAAATGTGATGTTACCACCTAGTCACCTTTCAGTGTTTTGCATGCAGAAAGTGTGATTAGAAGGTGATCATACTCAAAACTTGAGTGGTTGTTGCTTTTTATGTCCACGTGGCATGCTGGGAAGTGCCAGGGCCCTGGTCTGGAATGTTAGTACAATATTCCTGGAAGATCAGATCTGCAGTTTAAAGAAAACTAAGGACATGTACATACAGATTCAGATAATTTGAGGCACTTTTTAAGTTTAAGGACAAACTAACTGAACTGTTGTGTCAACACTGCCTGCAAAATAAGCTGTCTCTCTGCAATATTTTGCTAGTATTCCTGCTCCATTCAGAGACTAGCTTATGTGCTGGGGAAAGGAAATTCAAGTCCCTTCTTTTACTGAGAGCAATATCCATGTATTTCTACGTGGTTTTGTATGTTTTTCTATGAACTAAGTAAGCCTTTTTGCCCCCATTCTACTTTTCTTTGGATTCTACAGATTAATTAAATATTGGAGGAACGTGCATGTATTCACTCCTTTCTGGTATACTAAATATCCTTTGCTCTTGATTTTAGGAAAAGCTATGTTCCTCATTTTTAAGATTCTCTCCTTTATTACTCTGTAAGACTTTATCATACACTCAAGGACTTTCTTCCTGGTTTTGGTTAGCCGAATTGTGAAAGTTCATAGACTCTCTTTTCCCTCAGTTGGGGGGGAAACGTCTGCTTCTTATGCTGGAGTCTTTTCTACAACTCTTTGCATAGCTACTTGAATGTAACAAACATTTTGATTCGCTTGTGCAGATGGACCCACATTACATATATTTGGTTGAACTTTATTTTGCATTTGCTAGAGGAAGAGGAACAATTTACATGGTATTTTAATTTTTGACTATTCAGAAGTAATAAAAACAGCTACAAATATTCTTGAGCTCCCATTTATTTTCATAATTAAAAGTGAATATTATTTTGTAGATAAAGCTATTTCATTTTAATTTGCCAATATAAATAGTTATTTGAATATTAATTATTCTCTAGGAAGTTCTACACTGATTTGATTTTTATGCCAAATATGCCTTGAACACCTCTTAGGGACTGAAAAATTTTCCCAGTCCTTTAGATATAAGAAAATTTCCTCTTTGTGCCATATATAGCCTGATTCAAAACAAAAGGAAAGACTTCTATGGGCTTAATTTGTGTTATGTTCATAATACCAAAATCAGACTATTTTAAACCTCTCCCGGCAGCAGGATAACAAATCTGAAAGTTGTTTAATTTCAGGTTCCCTATTTTTTGTGTTATTTGAATGAATACACAAACAAGCCTTTTGGGAGGCTCCGGTCCCTCTCTTTGTAGTTACAGTTCAGAGAATTCAGAGGCGTGGGACTGAACTGAAAATATGTGGGGTATTCCTAGAGCTGCCAGTAATAGGTAAACCATGGAACGAGCCTTTGCTTTGTTTTCTTCAGGAAAATTCTTGAACAAGGGAGGAAAGGGGAAATTTAGAAAAAGCCTTTTTTCCATATAAGTCCTTACTCTGGTAGGCTCCTATTTAATCATCACCCCTGGCTGATAAAACAATTCCCTATTGTGCTGCACCTTTGGGCAGCCACGTAAAGAATCTGCCCTGTGAGGGAGGAAAAAAAAAAAGAATTATTTATACCTGATATGTAAACATGTACCTGTTAAATTCCTGCAGAAAGTAGAGGGCTGGGGTGTGCTAGGGCTGTGCACAGGACTTCCCACCTGCCCTGGGACCTTCACCTGCTGGTATCAGCCTTTTGGGCACAATGGGTTGTCTTTCCCTTGCTCTGCTCCAAACTGAAGGGGAGAAAAAGTTTTTCCTTCTGAAGCTTTACTCCAAATCTCTCATTCCCAGGAGGTTCCAGTGAACAGGAACCATGGTGTGTGTTCACTTCCCTTCTGGCAAAGCCAGTTTAAAATAACAAAAAAATCCTGGAACAGCACAGTATGAATCCAGTCTTTCGTGTTGCTGCCTCACTTGTTCTCTGCTAGGCCACATTTCTGAAGGTGCATTTAGTCTGTGAAGGCTTTCATGCAGATATCTCGTTTACTTAAAAATCCAGGGAAAGCAGAGGGGCCACAGCAGTCTTTTTCCCTTCATCTTCCCCTTACTCGTTCAACACCTTGTAAAGAAGTACCGAGGTACTGAAAAACCAGATTATTATGCATTGAGAACTGGTGCGGCAACTGTAGCTTGCCCTTCATTAACGCGTGTGTTTAAGCTGAGAGACTTGACCTGAAGTGGCTGGAGCCTTCCGGGGAAAGTTTTCAGTGCTTTTGTGTGTGTGTGTGTGTGTGTGAGTGATTTTACAGAGTTCCACAGGGGAGTGAAGCCCCCTCTTTCCCATTTGCTGCCTGCTGCCCTGAGGGTGACAAGGCTGAAAGTTTAGCAAGTTCTGTGCATAACTTCACATCACAGGAACAAGTGCGTATTCCCCCCCCTCCCCTTTCTTTTTCCTGCTTCTAAACACCTCCTTCAAGTTCGCAGTTGGGCAGGACTCCAAAGGTGCAGCAGCAGCAACAAGCTGGAGTTCAAAGTTAGCAGTAAATTGCACAACTTCCAGCTCATCGCTACGCTCGGTGACTATTAACAAGCTGGAAGGCGCTCAGGCAAAAAAATAGGGGAGAAGGGAACACCCTCGAATTGTTTGGGGATCGCTGATGTTATGCCGCTGGGATCATGGCTCCTTTTGGAAGGAATTTATTAAAAACACGGCATAAAAACAGGTAAGTGCGTGGGTATGTGGAGGAAAAGGTAGGGCGGCATGGGATGAATTCTTTTTCATACTTTTTGGTTGGTTCTGGGGGCAGAATGTGTTACCCGGACCGTGCCGTTCCCGGCGGCTGGACTCCGGGGCTCACCTGCGAGCGGGAGCCGGGCCGGGGCACCGGAGGGGAGCCGAGGGAAGGGGCTTTTCCCCGGCCCCCCTCCCCCGGACCTGCCGTGCCCCTCTTGGCTCTGGCTCTTTTGACTCCCGGGCAATATTTCCCGTGAGCGGGAGGTAGCTCTGCCGGACTCGGAACCTTCCCCGGCTAAGCCGAGGCGGGCAGCGGCGGTGCCCCGGCTGGGAAGGTGAGGCTGGCCCGAGCCGGGAGAACCGGCTGCGGCCCCGACGTGCGCGTCCCGTCGGCGGCCGGGGGGGGCCCGGAGCCCTTCCCCCGCCCCGGGACAAAACTCCCCGAGTTTCTCATGGGAGGGCCGGGCTTCGTGCCCCTCGGCTCCCCCCTTAGCCCCGTTGCCCTGGGAGGTTGAGCGGCAGCCTGCACCCCCTTCGGAGCAAACCAGTCCCTTATCTTGTCTGCTGGCTGTCAGCCTGGGAGGTAGGAGAGCATCGAGCTCTCAGCGTGGCGAGGGGGGGATGCTTCTTTTGTTTAGCCTTTAGTCCGGGAGGGATTTGTACTGCATATACTTTTTTTTTTTTTTTTTTTTTCCTTGGAAAAATCCTTCAGAGGGACAGCTGTGGTCCTTGGGTTGGCTACCGTGAAGTTTCTTTATGGGGACTTTGCCCCTTACGCTGTACATGCTTCCACATGCCCCACACACGGGCTGCGAAAAGTAGAAAAGGGTTATGTAATCATGCTAGGTGCTAGCGTGGTTCTAGATTTTTTAGGAGTAAATTTGCTTGGACCCTATGGAATGTACAGTGGCCGAGCCCATTTAGCTAAAGCTGAACAGAAACATGTCACTGAAATTTTGATTCAGTGGGGAACTCTAAAATCACTTGTAATCTCATCCCCATTTCACCTAGTGCTCTTCGCTGAAATGTAGTTTGTATTTAAAAGAGTGCAAAGGATGATCTTTCCCATGGGAATATATTGAACTCTAAATAGTCTTGTAAAAATGTCCAATTTCTTTTCCACATTTGACCTTTGGTTTTCACATTTTATATACTAAAAATTATTTGGGGGCGGTTGCATTTGTTTGGATTGTGTGAAAATATTAAGTTAGCATATTATACGGAATATAAATTAGAAAGATTGTAACAGTTAATGTTTAAAAATCAGATACTATTTTAGAATTATTAGTGTTGCAAGTTACTGATTAAACACTGTATTTTGCTAATGTGTCTGAAAACAGTAAAACTTTGATATAATTTTAATGTGGCTATTTTATGTTTAAAAGATCTAGAAAGGTGGGCATGAACTTTTATATGAAATTGCTTTTATATAGAGCTGTAAATTTATTACTCTTAAAATAGAAGCTTTGTTCCTGCCATCACTTACCTGAATAAGGATTAAATCACCAAGCACAATTCCACTGTGTTCAACGGTGGAACTGTTTCTCTTTTGGGTATTTACAATATCTCACACTAATTGCATTAATCTCACTATGTTTGCTAAAGTGGCATTTTATTCCACTTTAAGTGGAAAAGAAAGTTATAATCCAAAGATTTAAATAGGCAATAAAAATTAAAATACCAAAGGAACCATTACTGTGAGCATCTAGAACTTTCTTTTCATTTTATCCTCCCATCTCCAAAAAGAAATTAATGTTTCTAATGGCAAAGAGGTTTTGTGGCAATAAGAGGGGGCTGTGTGCCCACAGAAATGTAGGGGGAGGGGGTCAAGAACAAAGCAAACTACATAGTTCTTAAGATGTGTTATTATCTATTCAGATATTTAAATTTCTGCATATTTAATATTAGCTTTGATACTAACTTTTGAGAATTAAACTTTGTTTATGCAGTTAGTAAAATGGTTTTGCAGTATGATTGAAGAGCTACGTAATAATTCTTTCTCATTTAATGGTGTTTGGAGAACTCATTTGAAACCTTGAGAAGTGAGCTTGAAATCCTTCACTGTGTTTAGGCTGGTAGTTGGAAAGCTGGAACTTGTGGCTTACTACCTTGTCTAACTACCTGTAAAGAAGGGCCAAAAAGAGATATACACAAATGTATATCTTTAACCTGCTGCTGCTATTTTTAAATAGACTTAATGCTCTTTTGCCTTTCTGGGAAACTCGGCTTTTTTGCTTTTTCTCTGGAAGTTTTTAATGACCATTTGTTACACGCAAATAAAACTTCTGAAAGTTATAAGATAAGCAAATGAGGAATAAAATCTATGTTTACATAAGGACACAAAGCTAAGTTGAGGCAGCAAAGGTAGGTAGAAGAAGAGCCAGAAGGAAAATGAAGGCGTTACAGTCATTTGCTCAGATAACAAGATGACACCACTGTAATTAGTGCTTGTCTTGCAGCATCGCCCAGAGGTTCCAGATCAGGGCCCTGTTTAATAATAGGCTCTACACATCCTGATTGTAAATTATCAGTCTCTACCCCTAAGACCTCAGAGTTTAAACAAAGAGGTTACTCTGAGTCTGTGTCTGAGCAAGAGGCGAGGGAAATTGTCCATCATGCCATGAGTCTTTAGAGAAAGAAACTGAGATTAAACCTCAGGAAGACAAAACCTGGGCTGAACTACTGCTAGTATTTGAAAGACCTTAAGTTAGTATTACTCTCTTGGGCTGCTGAAATGTCACTCATACAGAGACAGCACAAGGCCTATGCAGCCAACAGATCACTGTAAATCCTGGTTTGATTTCAGGGGAGTGGCCTCTGGGATTGTGAGTCCAACATATGTTTCTTGGCGAGAAAGACAAAAGTGGTATTTTGTTATCTTTTTCAAGAACTATAAGTAATTTTTACACTAGTCTTTGTCCTCCTGTGACAACCAGAAGTAATCACAGTCCCCAGAATGTGTATGTGCTTGTCAGTGTGTCCCCAGGAGAACAATACTTCCATTACACCCCACCCACTTACAAACCCAAATGTACGCAGCAGGGACAGGCTGTACCCTCTAAGGCAACAAAGGAAAAAGGAAAGTTTCCTGCAGGAGTAAGGCTCTGCAACATGAATAAACTCAAGGGGATTTATTTTTATGCAAATCTCTTAAAGATGCTTACTTTGAGAATGATAGGAATGCTCAGCTCACATCACACTTCAAAAGTGTAGTGGGGGCAGGAAATGTTTAGCTGAAGGTGGAGGAAAACGCACTGAGTTCTTTGCACATAAGGTCTAGTATTCATCTAACACATTGCTATGCACAGAGACAAAACAGCTCTCTATCCAAAGATGAGAAGTACAGAACATATATCCTTGCAATGTTTAGATACCAGGGTTTCACATTGTATTAGATTTCCTGTTTGCTAAGCAGAACAGGAATTTATGCTGCATTGATTTTTGATAAGAGTAAGACTTCTCTGCTCTTGGGTGCTAGGTTTGATCACTTTTGAAAATGGGCCTTTAGGTTTATTTAAATACTTCAAGGATATCTGGATCTATGTCACAGTGAGAAAACTTGTTGCTATTTCTTTCTTTGAGACCACTTCCTTGGGTTTTACACATAAGCCTTAGCCAAACTTGTTTAAGCTCTACTGTTTCATTCATGTTGTAGCTGGGGAAAGGGACAGGGTACAGATAATCCATCTTGATGCTGTAGGGCTGTCCTGTTATGCACAGCACCTTGAGAAGTACATTTTGCCGCTGTACATCATGGTGGTACTAAGTATACTACAAGTGTTTGTGTGCTCGGTTGGCACGCAACAGTTCTGAACCCAGAGTAGTGTTTTGTGATTAAGCAGTTGTGTTACAAATCTATTAATGTTTACATGTGTTTACTGGTTTTGCTTTTCCTTCCTGTATTTTTCCCACCTTTTTCTGTTTACTCTTTTCCACTGTTTTCCACTTTTCTTCACTGATGGAGGAGTTAGAGTAGTGCTTCTCTGTAGGAGGCAAAGACTTATTTTGCCTCCTCTTTAATTCTGCCTTTCTTCAGTCACCTCATCTCTGGTTCAGAGAAAGAAAGACCATATATCTCCATTCAATGTTACTGATACAGAGGGAGTTCTTCCTGTCCTGACAGTCAGAGGCCCCTCCCCAGTAAGAGACACACTTAATTATTCTCTCAGTTTTTTGTTACAGTGCAGGGTAGTGAATTAGATTAGAGACTTCATCTATCTGATACTGACCTAGCATTTTCATGATCCCTCCCTTTTTCCCTCCCTCCAGTAGTTTCTCATTGCATGTAGTTAGCACAGTGATTTCTCTATTACTCTGAACATCTCTTCTGCTCTACATACGGTTGAGTACCCTGCTGTACATTTTAAACCTTGAAGAAGTAAAACTGAAAATACTCAGCATTGGGCTGGTAAAGCTTTTGGAGATCGACTGCTTGTCTGAATGAACTGTGTATGACCCACACTGTAAGTCTCATGGGATCATGTGAGATGTCTAATACTTCTCTTGGATGAGCACACCCGGATAAAAGTTTATGTGAAGCTATAAAGGTGCTTTTTGGTACAAGACTACAAGGTATTTGGTATGTATGTTGAAGGGGATAGATAAAAGTTTTAGAGTCAGTGGTGCTACCTCTGTTAAATTTTTAGATTGAAAAGATGGTGCTTGTTTGGTAATGGTAGAGTGCATGCTTTTTATATATATATTTACCTTTTGTTCACTTTTCCCTGAGTGTGAGATGTATTAGTGAGCTATCAAAGAAGTTGTTCCTTTTTGAGCCAGACTTCATACATTATAATTTATTTTCTGGTCTTTCTTGGAAGATTTGTCTCAGGGGTCAAAATGGTTGCATACATTTTCTAATAATCTTTGTACATATTTGTTCACTTCACTTTCAGGAAGAGCTTTTTGTCTAGCAAAACACTAACCTTATTTCTAAAGAGTTAATTATCTACTATTCTGGGAGGGCAGGCAGCAATTTTATCCTGAAGGAGTAAATAAAATGAGTAATAGAAGTGTAATACTACACCATCTAAGAGCATGACTTAGGTTAAGTTGAAGCTAATCTGAAACACTAGTATACTGTAGAGTCAGGCTGAGAGATATGTTTCAGACAAAACCCCAATCTTTTTAGTAAAACCTTAATAAGAGGAAAGATCATGTTGGCCAGTTTGTGGCCATTTCCTATTTGTGTTGAAAAACTTGTACTATGCATGAAGACCCTGCCACATCGCTAAGTGTGTAATTAATTCAGTAGACAGAAGTAAGTTTTCAGAGATGGGCACTTTTAAAAATTCTATTAACTTTAATGAAAGTCAGTGATAATAACAGAGTAGTACCTCTTGATTTACCCATGCTCAGAAAAGTTTTCTGTTTGCTTTATATGATTAATAATAACAACTTAAAACTCTGGTCTGAAACATTATTTGAAAACATTAACATCTCATATGCCGCATGAACCTTAATTAGTTCATCCAGATTCTATATTTAGAATGATGATATGTTGATAAATCCTTATTAATAGTGACAGAAAGGATGATGCATTATAAAAATGTTAAGACCACACATTAACTGGAGCCTAGAACTGAATGTTGGACATGCTGGTCCCTAGTCGTGTGCATAGGTAACTGGGCTATTGTTGTAATTTCTGTTGTTTCTCTTATGTATTTTGATACTCTGAAGATGATATCTTTCTGTCTTCTTCTGTATAGTACTTCCATGATAGCAATTCCTTGGGTATCGCACAGGACAAAACAGATAAGACACAAAGAGTTTCAGGAAGCCTTGTCCAAAAGAATACTTTTCTGAGCATGTCTCTGGAACTTGACTCAAATAGGCTCCAGGATGAGCCACATTGCCTTTTCCAGGTTTGACCTAGCCAGAAATACTCTTAGGGTGCAGGTGTTGCAATAGTGATAACGATACCGACTTGTTTGTGACCTCAAACAACCGATAAGCTTACTTAGATTTCCTTAGCAGTAATTTGGGTGTTAATATTTACATGCCTCAGGAAAATAAGTAGGACATGACTAGACAGTGTAAAATGCGTAGAAGTGCAGAGTGTGAAAGGGAGTTAATGGGAGAAGTACAAATTAAATCTGTGTGTTCCTTTTTCCTGGTTCTTGTGCAGTCCACTAGACCTAGCTGCCATGCAGGGAAGTGAGAATGCACTGTGGATTTTTTAGGTTTGATTTTATGTGATCTTCTGAGGAATTTTTCAACAGTTTAAAATTTTACATAGTGTTAAAAATGTCTTGCAAAGAGGGTTTTAATGTCCTAGAAAGAGAAATAAATAAATAAATGCCAAGTGCATCTTAATATATTTTGAGGTGAACAAAAGAAAAGAAAATCACCTGTAGAGACTAAAATACAGAACGGAAAGTTTTTGATGGTAATGATAATAAAGTTGTCATGTAATTTTACTTTTGATGCTATGCAACCCAAGTCCTAATGCTGTGTGGAAATGAGCAAAAGACATCAAACTTGAAAGCAAAAAATCCAGTGTGTGTCTGGCACATCTCTCATGCACTTTATTTATATATTTTATTTAAAGATGTGTTTCTCTTTCACCAGTTTTCTTGTTACATCCTCACTCCTGTCTACCTGAGTACATTTTTTTGCCTCTGTCAGTCCAAACCATTTAAATTGCAGTTTAAATGTTTCCTAGACATGCATTTTTGAGCATCAGCATTAGAAGAAGCCAGGCTACCAACTTATTTCTTATGTTGTAATTTTGGAGGTGATGTAAGCGTCTGTTTTTCTGGGTTGTGGTTGTTTTTTTATTATTTTTTCCACATTAATTAGTAAGTTGCAGAACAATCATTGGAGGAAAATATATTTATAGAGAGGGTGTTTCCTGTGAATATAATATATAATTTGTTTATATCAAGGGTCAAAATAATGAATCTGATTCAGTTGCTTTCTTTATTCTTCACCCCATTCATTCTCTTCCATTGATGTAAAGAGTTCTGAGTTACAAATTTCCCATCATATTGGTAAACATAATCATCTCTATTGAAAAGCAATTTTTACTTTTTCCTCCTTTTAATAAGAGAAAAATATCAAAGCTTAAAATAAATATGCAAAAGCATAATATTTTCATGTTCAAGGACAAAATCAGGTTTATGAACATTTAATAATCTATTAGACCTTTGTTTTGGTCAGGTATAAATATGTTTACCTTATTTTAGCTTGTAAGGGTGCATGACCTCACTGGAATAATGCAGTTGAGTGAAGACTACTAATTTTTG
>VZTN01013732.1:2829-25187 GCA_013400515.1 Erpornis zantholeuca | reverse complement strand
CTTCATATGGACCCAGCTGAAAACTCATTATCTGAACTCATTATGTCTGTCATAGAACAGGTTTTGGGCTTAAGTCACAATTCTTCAAATTTTTGAGGATTCATGTGGCTTTTTATCTGAATCACATGGAATATCTTTCCTCTGCAGTCAACTTCCTTCATCTTCTTATAACTAAAAATTGGGGAGGGGCAGGGAGGGCGGAGGGCTATTGGACACCATTCTCTGTCTTCCTTTCTCTTGTCTACACCTTTCTTCTTTTCATTAATCTCATAAATTTCCCAATACTTTTCATAATCTTTATGATCAAGCATTAAAATTGCTTCCAGACAGCAATTTATCCCTTTTTGCCTTCCTTATCTGTATTGCTCAGCTGGCTAGAGCTAGTTTTGCAATCTGCTATGCCCTCTTTAGCATATCCATTGCTTGGGAAGAGCACAGTTGGTGAGGTTAACAATTTATTTCATTTGTTCAGTCGCTTCTTCAGAGAAGATATGGTTATATTTCAGAGACCCTATCAGCCTGTGGCTGACTAACTACATATTGAAGCCTTCATTGATAGGCAATTTTAGAAAATTACTTGAAAGCATAAGCTGCACAAATTTCTCAGACTGACAATGGACACTAAAAATGCTTCAGGTTTCTTTTAAAAAAAATTATGTCCACTCTTCTCATTAACATAATTATGTATCTAGTACTCAATTTAGCTCTTTAGAATGGACATTTATATAAGAGTCCACTTCATTATTTCATCTTCTTTCCTTTCAACTCTTCAGATATTGTAAGTAATGGAATACATTTGTCACTGAATTGTCTTCCAGAAACTTTGAGGGAGAAATTTAAAAGGGAAAAATAAAAAAGAAAATAAAGAATTGATTTGTAAATGAGGTCTTGATAGAATATCCTTTGCGGTGATATTTTTCAAAATTATTTAATGAAAGCAAATGAAATGGGAAAGATCATACAGTATAGTTTCAAGATGGGTTGGTTCAGTCTGTAAAATTTTTTGCAGTACATACAGAAGAGCATTGAAGTCCATCCTGTCTTTTCACTCCTGGCAAACTGTAGAGAGATACTCAGACTAGATTTTATGATATACTAAAAAACTGTGTTGACAAATCATTACATTTAAAAAGGTTAGGAAAGGGTGATGATTGATCAGGTGGTTGAACAGCTCTAAACACTTGCTTTCGCACAAAGGGCAGCCCTAAATCCCCTTTCCAGGCTCCTGGATATTCTCTACCATTACCTTTGCATTGCTACTATTTTTGCCTGACACCATAGAACAAAAATCAGTATTTTTCTTATTTTGTTTTCTGAGCCTGTGTTCAGCCTTCTTGGCAAAAAGAAACCAGGTGCATCTGGACTTTCCATTCATTATGAATGAGAACAGCACCTGTCTTACATTGTGCCACCAGGAGCAGAGGAGAGATGCAAAACATGCACAAGATGTAAGGGTTCATAAGAAGGTAACCATCCCAGCCTCCTTCAGATCAGGGAGTATTGGAAAAGTAGCATGAAGTCTTATTATTTCCTTGTCTGCATCTCATTCCATTATTTAACTTTCCGTATTATCATCTGTCTGCATACAGTGAGCTTTGTTCATGTTTTGGCAGCTCAAACCCAACCTCAGAATGCTTTGTGTTTGTTTCTTCACTGGGCAAAATGTCAACAAAGGCAGGAGAGGGAAGCAGTATACTTTGCCTTTCAACAAAAGCTGAACTGAATTTCATGGAACCACAAAAAAAATAAAAAAGAAAAACCCAAACCAAAACAAGCAAAAAAACCCCCTCGTACTCTCAATGCCTGGAATTCCCCTCCCTTCTTTGATCTCCAAAGCTCATAAACAATCAGGGTGCTTCTAAAAGGCAGTTATAAAAATTCTAGTGGGAGAAGTTAGTTAACACATATTTCTATTAACGGCAACTCTATTTTTTTGAGCCTGTGTTCCAAATGAGCTATATATTATTCTGCTTCCTGAAAGTGATGGAGCTTTAGACACATTCTGTACATTATTAATAGGATCTCCATAAAGCTTGTATAGTGTAATGAGTGCTTAAATATGGATAGGCAGTTAAATTAGACACAGGAGCAATTTAAAGAATTATATTTTTGCAATGGAGCAAAATTCTTGTGGTAGAGGAAAAGTACCAGTGGCATTTTCATTTGTTCACTAGTGAGAACTACTCAAAATCAAGATGTAGTATTTAATGTATTGATATTACTAAACTTCTCATGTTGCTTTTTAACACTTAGGAATTTGAAAATGCCCATCTTCCCATCCCCCCCATCATGATCTAAAGAATTACTATCACCAAATATGTCAGTGTTTGTTTTGGCTCTGGATATTTGCCTGGATCTTCCATTCCTCTATAACAGCTGCTTCCTCAGTAGCAGTTGCAATATGCACATCAAAGCATGTTTTCTCAGTCAAGTAAATTGTTGATGTTACTGTTACTCATCTTGAAAAATATTTTGGTGGACGACTAGCTCTCCTTTTCTCAAACCTCCACTGTGTCAAGCTACTGTGAATACAGGACTGGTATGATAAACGTGTTACTTGTCCTGGCATTTTGTGTGCACGCCACGCTTGCTGGAATTCCAAACATTTTTTTTTGACTAATATCCACTTACCAACATTATGACTTTGACTATATAATGGAAAAATGATGATTAGTCTGACAGAAAGGCAGATTTAAAGCAGATGTAATTTATAGAGAATGTGTACCCTTAGGGGCAGAGGAAAATTTCAGAGGTAAGACAGGAGGAAGGGGCAGGGGCAAATGCAGTCTCCACTGCAGCTTTTGCACTTGCCTCCAGGTTAAGTGATTGGAAGCAAAAACATGGTATAGGGCAGATCTTATAAGTGGAGGACCTAGTAAATTTGTGGTTATCTTCGCTGAAAATATGTGCTTGGACCTGGCAAATGAGAGTTTGCAAAATAATATCGGCCACTGTAGCAATGACACAGAGTCCTGTCATTATTTCATAGAGCAGAAAGGGAGTGTTCAGGTTAAGCCATCATAACTATCACTCTTTTCTAGAGACCAAGGTGTATAATTCCTCCTGCAGTATCTCTTACTTCTGTCTTTCTGTTCATGCAATATGGTGGATTAGTGCAATTTCTTGGCTTATTTTCTAGGTAGTACAAACTCTGCTATCCATTCACTTAAGAGATGATAGATTACTGTCAGCCATGGTTGGTCCTTCTTGTTGGTTGCTTTAGTTTCCTATTTATCTGTTTTAAGTACTTTCAGGGCTTTTTTCCTTTTTTTTATTTTTTCTTAACAATTGGTCACTGTTCAGACATCTGTTTCCAAGCAGTACAGTTATTAGAACATAGCACATGATTTCCCATGGGATTTTTACCAAAGTCTGACATTTCAAGTCAGCAGCAATTGGGTGTGAATGAGTTATTTGCAATAAAATAATGATCACAATTAGTTTCTTCAAACTTTCATACTTTTCATCCTTTTATTCAATGAAAAAAAATTACTATCTCATTGCAATTCAAATTTATTTCACGAAATTTGTCATAGAGTACCAATATAGTATAAAGTGTTTAGTTGAACAGGAATTTCAACCATAGATCATTGCTGTATTATAATATATGCAATTTTGTACAGTAGCTAAGGTGATGACATTTCAACACAGAAGACATGAAGGACCTACTTATAGGTTCAAGTACATCAATTTTAATTTACATAGGACATCATTTGAAACAGCTGTTGCTAATTAAAATGCTTCATAGGGACTTCCTGACAGTATGGGTCTCTTGTTGAATTAAAAATTTATACCTTTAAAAAGAACAGAAAAATGAACATAAATTTATACCAGGAAAAAATGTGTTGTAACTAGCTAGTTATAAAAAGAGTCTTTCTTTAAATTTTTTCTTCTTTCAAATATCTGAAGTATTTCAGTTAGAGCATCCAAACTACTGTGTATATGTGTATGTTTGAAAAATATCACATGGCTCAAAAGATGCCTAATTTTTTTATTTGTAGTAAATAGCTATGTACAGTTCTGTACAAGAGGAAGTTTTATCATAGAGCAACATTAAATGGATACAGAAACACAGGGTATAGAGAAATTAATTCTTCTCTATAATAATAATTATTTTGTTTTCAGAAGTTCTGCGGTGTTTTTTCCAAGTCTTCCTGCTGAATTGGGACTACACTGATTATCTGTGTCAAAAGGTTTCATTCTTACAGTTAAAGTACTTGTTCTGCCTTGCCGTGATACCCTTCAGGTGACCCTTTCCCTGGCTTTTTCATGTGATGCAGAAAGGAAGAAGAGCCAAGTTTCTGACATGTCATGTATGGAATTTCTGTGTCCTACATGACATGGACATTAACTGTGCCTCCATAAATACTGTTTTTAGGTACTCATGAAGGGGAACGGGAATGCAGTTAGTTAATAGGCTCACTTGAATCCCTAAGGCTTTGGAGTAATTCCAGCTTCATTGGGTAGTGAGAGAGTAGCTACTTCCTCATTGCTGCCCTTAGGAAACTCAGAAGCGTGTAATCTAGTTAGGCAGGAGGCATACCAAGTATAAGATTTGGCCTTTATTGCTTTTTGAATGACTTTACAGAAGGGGACAGAAATTTGAGAGAAAGGGTGCTTTAAATTTGGGTAGTCTGAATAAACTTATTATGAACTTTATATAAGATCCGTTTACTCCTGGAAAGCTGAAATACTTCTGACCCTAGCTTTCATATGGACTGTGTATTCTCTATACCTTTCATGTTTAAACCCACTTTCAAAAATCTTTTTTGGACCAAATTAAGGTAGAGTTTCTTCCAAGCAAGAGCTGCAATACATGGCACCAATAGCTTTACTTTTTTGCAAATTTCACAGATAAAAACCACAAAAAGCCAAAATATGTTTTGATATTTTCTTTCGTAATGATCATCTGTTTTCTCATATATGCATATATATGTATACACACACACACACATGCATATATATGGTGACATTATGATATTTTGAAAAAAAATCAATAAAAGCAATACAATAAAAACAATAAAACAATGTTATCTTATCTAAATGGTATGCGATGATGTACGTGTTTTCTATGCTTTGACTTCATATTAGGTTATTGACTTCATATTAGGTCAGAGGTCTGGTAGAAACGGCATTCCCACAGCCTTTCCACAAATCATTGGACATTAGGAAATGGTTTTTCACTAAGAGTAGGGTTAGGTACACGAGCAGTCTCTCCAGGGAGATGGTCGTGGCACCAAGCTTATGATGCTCTTAGTCATATGATTTAATGTTAGGTAGTTCTGTGAGGAGCAGGGTGTTGGAGTCGATGATCACTATGGGACCCTTTCAGCTGGAGATATTCCGTGATTCTGTGGCTGATAAATTAATATACCTTACACACCCTGACATGTAAGAGTCACTGGTATCAGCTCTCAAATTTCATACCCTATGCTACAAATGTAGGTCATCTGTGTCAAGCAGGTATCCCTGTAATATTGCCTTCTTATTATTTCCAGCAAGTAAATATAATTAAAAACCATCACAATTTTGATAGATAATCAGACATATCTTTGATGATAGTTACAGCTCAGGTCTAAGAGATAACAGAGATTGATAATCTTGGCACGGAGATTACAAGGTTTTTAGAAAGTGCATGAAAACAAGGCAAGTGCTCTCTGACCCTTGCACATGGAAGAAACATCTGTGGCTGTAGACCAAAGAGAAGACCATAGCACAAATACATACTTCCCAACAGGCATATTGATGTGCCCCAGTAGGATGCTCAAAGACCAGCCCGTTGAAAACATTAGATTACTAAATGTTTAGTGTCTCTTGTTTTCCCTTGATGATATATGCCATTGTGTCACCACATTTTCAAAGGTGAGCAAGTGGCTGAGCCACTGAGCAGGGCTGGCTAGGAGACTGTTCCCCACTGTGCAATGTGGCAGGTGGGAGATGTGGCACAGAACCTGTTGCTGAGGAGCTTAAGGAAGAACGTAGAGACTGCTGAGCAACATGGGGAGCACAGCCCTGCCTGGGTCTCCCTAAAAGTCTTATGTTTCTTAGTGGACTCCAGGAAAACACTGACATAGCAGACCCTGAATCTCTAGGCAAGGACTTCACTGCAAGGATGCAGCAGGCAGCAGCAGGATTGTCTTTTAAAGCCTTTTTGGCTTCTCCACTGAGTAAAGTGGATTGTTCTGGGTGGTATCTTGACATAATGTAGGAGTTTGCTGAGAAGTTTAGAAGCACTTTGATCTTACTTTGGGGAGGTCAGGGTAGCAACATACATACATACATACATACATACTCTGGTCAGGTGAGGACCCCATCACAGCAGTCTGTCAATTATCATCTGATTTGTTGCAGATTAGACTGTATGTGCTATTGAGAGGGCTTAGGCTGCCATAGAACAAAACATAATTTTCCCAATAAATTGGTGGAAAAATGACTAAGATATTTTGCACAAATGGCTTTCCAGCATGATCTCTTTGATGGAAAATTTATGGATTATTAAAAGTTGTATACATTTTCATGGAAAAGGTTAATACATTTCTTGGTGTGTGATCTATTTTCACCAACTGATATTAATTCCATATAAATTATTTCAATGACAGGGAGGAGACAACTAGTAAAATTTTTGGTCATAAGTATAATCTCAGGTTTGAATCCCTTTCCTAAGTATTTTGTAGTTAATCAGTTCATTTTTTTTTTGCAGAGGGTATGTCAAGAAATAAGGTAATATTGAAAAAGGAGTTAATTTTTTTTAAGGGGGGAGGGAAAGTCTAGAAAGAATTTATTGCAGAGGGGAGACAAGATCTTTATCTATGCCTTTTTGCTCAACAAAGGTAAAATATTTAGTGTCCATTATATTTAAGAAACACTCCCTTAAGTTGCTAACAATATCATATGGAAGTGATCTAGTCCCAACAGAATGTTTGCAGAAATTAGTAAAGAAAAAAGAAACATTTTGTACACGTGAAGGTGAAATTCTAAAAAATAGGGAGATCCCCTTTACTTAACTGGCATGATTGTTTGTAAAACTATATATTGCATATTTAGGCAGGTTGTTTCAGAAAGGCAAAGAATTATGTGGTTGATATGTATATTTTTGGGCCAGACATACCTTAAAGTCAGTTAATATTAAAAGTGCCCCTTCCAGCATTTAAGCTATATCATATTTTGACTTTGTGTGACATAAGTACATGTTTTTGTTTTGTCTGTATGTTGCTGGAATGTATTACCTTCCCCTAGGCCTGAAGGATAAATTAACAAATTGTATATCTGACATACAGCAATCAGTTTATGCTGACATAATTAAGACTGTGTGAGGTCTAGAGCATGATTAGCATGGGGTTTTGGGTCACCTTAAGCAGCAGAAGGCATGAAAATAGCAATCAAAACAAGCAAACAAAATATTAGAAACGTGCTTTTGACCATTATTAAGTTTAAATTCCCATCTGTTCCTAAGTAATTAATGGCTTTGTAAAAAAAAAAAATAGACCTGTGTGTTGTTGTTATCATCAAGACTTTATAATCTTAGATGTATAAGTAGAACATTTCAGAGATCAATTCAAAGAAACAGCATCCAAGCCAGATCTGAAAGCTTCAAAGCCTGTTTACAGCAGCAATACATTTTTGAAAAAATATGAGAAGTTGCCTAGCTAGTTTTGAAGAAATCATTACTGTGGTCTTCAGGAAAGCCAAACATTTAAATTGGAAAAACACCTTGGCTGTTACTCTCCTATTAACTGCTAGGTTATTAAAAATGCTAGTTCTTTTGTGTCCTTTACAAAACTGCAGGACATGAAAGTCAAGGAGCCTGAAAATATGAGAAGGTTACCTCTTTGTGAAAATTACTGTCTAAAAGCAGATGCGGTTCCTGAAGATTATAACTTTTAGTATTGCATCTAGGAAAAAAAAAAAAAAGTGGAATTCCTGTAAATGACCAACATTTATTCAAGACCTCTTCCTTAGTATTGAAATGAATTAATGGATTTCCTTGTAAAATACTGGCTAAACTGAATAGTCAAGTTTAAGCTGTGAAGTTATGATGTGTCCCATATTTAGTTGTCTTCACTAAATCAGCTGCTACTGTAACCATTCTTGCTACGTTTCCGTCAGATAAACCAGAATCTGATTGGATTAATCTCACCTGAATGGATCTGATTGGAGTAATCTCACTTGACTGTAGCTACCTGAAAGGGAGCTATTTGATTGAAGGTGGCCATAGGTCTCTTGTAGTTCATGAAAGAGAGAAATAGCTTCATCTCATGATTATTCCCAATTATCAAAGATGGGATAGGCAGAGGGGAATTCTTCTTGGAGGTCTCCTTTCTTCTCTTGCCAAGATGAACTTTTGATGGTGAATTTATGCTGAAATCTTAACTTTCAGATTAATTCCACTTCATATGTTCAGAATTGGATCTTCACTTTCTATGAGGAAAGCACAGTTTAACAGAAGATATTAACATTTCCTGGTACCGACACCTTCTTGCATCCTGAAAGCAAGTTTTTAGTAATTGTTATTCTGTGATTGACACAGTCATGTTTCATTTTGTTTGGAACTATGTGAATTAACTATGATAAAGGAATTACACAATAAATTTTACTTAAAAGGTGATGGTAAAGTGCCAGTTTACCATTTTTTAGTGGAAAAAAATAAAGAACCACTTTTGATATTTTAGAATATATTAGAATTTCATGGCAATGTAAGATTATAAATGTCTGGCTAATTCTATTTGGTTAGAAGTAAAGATCAAAAATTGAGTGAAGTGACTGAATAAAAATTAAGATAATATATGCTGGGAAAAACACATAGTTAGGGAAAGAATTTGTACTTTACCATTCTGCTTTGATCCAAAAATTATAGAGATGTTCAGAATTTCTTTTAATTTCTTCTCTCCTTTTCTGTAAAATGGGAGAATATAATTAAAATTGTAGGTTACATACACTATATACATATATAAGTACATATTTTCATGTACAAGCTACTCGCGTTCTTTGGCTACGTGCATGTGCATACATTATGCAAATGTGCAGTGCTACTACTAGTTACATGCTATAGACAAGGTAGAGAACCATCCTTTCCCAAAAAAACTTAATGTAAAATCTGGGTAGACAGGTGCATCATAACTGAAAAAGTCACAGGGGGCAAAAAACAGCTAAAAAAGTGTTGAAAAAGTAATTTAAGGATGTTATTTTTACACCCATATTGTTTTCAGGGATCCTGTAGAGATTGCTTTACAATATACAGTGTGTTTCCATCAGAAGTTTGCTTAACTGCTGCTGAACTCTGTGGGAATTCCATATAAGAAAATATAGTAAAAGTATTTATCAGTACCATAATGATGGGATGTCTAGAGGTCTGCAGATTTATCTGAAGATTTCCTAATAACACAGAGAGAAACTGGCTTCATAAGAAAACTTTAAAGGAGCCAGGAGGAGAAGAAACTGTAAGCTTCTGCTTAATCCACATAATCAGTTACATACTGAAAATATTGACTAGGAGAAAATATGCCAATCAACCAAAAACAAGAATAAAATCCCCAAAAATAGAAACAGTTTTGATTTGAAAAGACACTCAGAAGAATGCTGGAAGAGATGGCATTCATTTCCTGAAATGTCTTTCTTGATTGCAAAAAAAAACAGGAAAGACGCAGCCTGAATTTACTGCCTTAGAATCCCCAGTATGGTATTTCTTATATTTTTATACTTTTTTATACTTTTTATTGTCAGTCCTTTTATAAGTCTAAATTCAATAACTGTTAATACATTTATATTTGTAAATCAATTATTTATGTATCAGTAGTGAACATGGTTTGAAACACTGTATTTTTGAAAATTAATTTTGCATAACTTTATGCATAATAAATGATGGAACTATGTAGTTTATTTGTTGCTTTTCTTCTTTTCAAATCTGTAGTCTAAAGCAAATACTGAGTTATTTTAGTCGCAGTGGATTTATGTTGCAACTGGCTATATACCTGAATTTTACTTAACTGGCAATCTGTTCACAGAGAAAAAAAAAATATAACATCTTGTATATTGTAAATCTCAAAGGACTTACTGATTTTTTAGCATGTGATATACTTCACAGTAATGTCATTTAATCTAATATCATTCTTCATTCCTTCCCCCCCAGTTAAACTTGAATATTAGTCTTTCTTTGTGCCACATTGCCATTTTCTGTGTCTGTGCTATATGTTTTCTTATTTTGAAAAGTATACTCTAAAAACATTATTGATCTTTTGAGTACCAGTTTAAAAAAATAATTACTGTAAAATAATTATGGTCGGTGAGGGGGAGCTATTGGAGAAGGAAAAATTATGTTATTACTCAGAGACATCTACCAAAACACACATTTTGCAGAGTATGTTCCAAGACCTGAAGCAATGTAGTTGGACAGAGCTCTCCTGTGTGATAATGGTAATAAACTAACACTTGTCAGTTTTATTAGTATTCATTTGCAGTTTCCTCTCTTTTAAAGATTTTGCCTCCTGGTCAGAGTGGCACCTAGAGCTGAGTCAATCATAGTTCAATTTATTGGATTGCAATGTGTCTGTCATGTTGTGTAATAATTAAGAAAAAAGAACAAGTTGGATTGCTTCACTAATCATAGGGTATAATCATAATTAAGCCAAATAAAACTCTATTCCTAGTACAACTCAGAAGACTAGAAAAGTTCTATGAATAAGTAGTCCTAGATAGAAAAAAATACTGTATTGAGCCCTTTGAATTTTGCCTGAATAGTTATTTTCCTTTCCAAGCTTTCTTCATCAGACTAGGTTAAACCTCATTTGTCCAAATTACCTGCAAGGGATACCAGAAAATATAAAGAAAAGGCATTTTTCCTCAGGGAATTTACTGTTTTATCATTTTATGCAAGAGGCCAAATCATCAGGTCTGGGCAAGAAGAAAACTATTCATGTGGAGTCTTGAGGACATGAATATCCAGGAAACTCTGCCAACATAGACCCACAGCGGTCCCAGACCAGATGGGGGCAAACTGAAGAATTAGCTGTAAAGTTAACTTCTGTCTTTGGTCAACGGCACTGCTGTCTAGGCACTACTGGTTGCACTGATTTGACAGTCACAGGAGCTGTAGGGGATCTCAGACACCAGGAGTGATGTATCTCTGAGTATAAGGAGGTACCAGGTTAATAGCGCATACATTGTAATTCATAAATAAAAAGTAAATAAACATGGTAAATAAAATAACTTTTTCCTTTTCTTTCATTTCTGTATCATTTAAAATGTGATAAAATACAGACCCATGTATGTATTCTCTTCCAGCTAGTATTCTCTCACAACTCACTGGAATTCAGGCTGTTTGGTGCTTCAGGAAGAGCAACAAATTTATTGACAATTACTACTGAAAAAACAATTGGAAGGCAAATGTTTTCATGCTTGTGTGGGTGCAGGTGTGGCAGAAGAGCTGTAGATTTATCCTATTGTCAGATTCATCTTTCCTCACTCCGTCTATGTTCAGTGCACTCTTCCCTTCAGAAGCCATTTCTAAGAGCTTGGAAATGTCTGTGCAGTCTCCATAACGAGAACAAATGTGAAGATCCAAAAGCCATGCTGACCTAGGACAGTCTGAAAGTGCAATGCAGATCACCAAACTTTACCACTGTTTGTTCACACATACTTACTATGTGTACAAAACCAATATTTGATAAAAGATGTTCTTTGTGAGATTCTTGTTCACCGGGACTAGTAATAATATTAAAGCACTAGCCAATTAAAGCTGTTACTTAATCCAAAGACATTTCTTCATGCAACTTAAGCAAGTATATAGTCTTGTACAATAATACAGGAGTTTTTCAATGTGTTAGTCATATCAGAATTATAGTAATTACTCATACTGTCTCTGCCATTGATATGTAATTTATACTTGGTCTCTTATTTTCCAGATCTCCCAGCAAGGACATGGCTTCAAATGAAAGAGAGATTGTGGTTTGGGTTTGCCAGGAGGAGAAGATTGTATGTGGCCTGACAAAGCGCACAACTTGCTCAGAAGTGATTCAAGCACTGCTTGAGGAACATCAGACAACATTTGGAGAGAAAAAGGTCCTTTTTGGAAAACCTAGTGATTACTGCATTGTAGAAAAATGGAGAGGCTCGGAGCGAGTACTGCCTCCCTTGACAAAGATTCTGAGACTTTGGAAGGCCTGGGGGGAAGAGCAGTCTAATTTACATTTTGTGTTGGTAAAGTCAGATGCATTCCTCTCATTTCCATTGTGGAAGACAGCTGAAGCCAAGGTAGTACAAAATGTAGAAAAGCAGTGGGACCTCAGTCCAGCAAACTACATGAAGATGTTGCCAATAGACAAGCAAAAGAAAATTGTGAGGAAGACTTTCCGGAAACTGGCCAAGCTTAAGCAGGACAGTGTTCAGCAAGAGAGAGATAATATGGAGACACTGATTCATCTGATCATTTCTCAAGATCATACCATTCATCAACAGGTTCTTAGGATGAAAGAACTAGATATGGAAATTGAAAAATGTGAAGCGAAATTCCATCTAGATCGTGTGGCCAATGATGGAGAAAATTATGTGCAGAACTCCTATTTAATGATCAATACAAGTGAGGCTGAGCAGCATGGGAGTAGGCCATCTGATCAAAAAGAGATGCATGACTATTTGAGCAAAAGTGAGGGAATTTTACAGGTTGAAGAGAGACTGAAACATCACAAACAATTAATAGAGAACCTGTGTGCTGAAATTGAAAGAGAGGTACATGGTATATACACGGAAAAAAATGGAGAGGATGTTCACACGGAAGGAGCAGCTAATGCTGAACTGGAAACCTCAGATTTGGAAAGCGTAAAATACGAGCTGGAAAAAAGTATGAAAGATGGTCTTAGAATCAACTCATACCTGAGCTGCATCCAGAAAGAACTTACATACAGGGACTCACTGCTTCAAAAGAAGGAAAAAGAATATGAACTTCTTACAGAAGAATTTAATTTACTACATGTTAAAGACAACATTGAAACTAGGCTTCAATCAAATGAAGAGCCATCCAAGGGCAGTGGCATCTCCAGTAACTGCATTGCTGTTCCTGACTTTGTTCATAGAGTGACTAATCTGGACATAAACGATACAGACTCTGACACTGGAATCAGCTCCACACACAGTCAGGACTCCGAAATAACTGCAGGGGACATGGTACTGTTGTCAACATAGTTGAAAACAGTTTTGGATTTTTGAAAATTTTATTTTGGAGGATATTTATAAGAATTAGTAAACCCGTTGTCTTGAAAGTTAAGCTCTTCAAGGTATTAAAGCTGCGACACTGCTTTGGCAAAGTAAACATTGTCTATTTATGTCCTCGATAGTACACTTGTGCTAGAAGGCCTGGGTTAACTGGTAATAGGTGCAAAGTTGCTGCCTTTGCTACACCATGACAGACAGTTTAGAGTTTGTAATATTGATACTCAGTGAAACCGGGAGCATTCTGATTGGCTTGGACCAAAATTTTGGAGATTTCACGTCCTTTGATCTTTGGGTGCTCTCCTGCATCTCTTAACTTTTTAGGAACATAAAAGAGACTTGATTTTCTCCTCTGTTACATTAGCTTTATGCAGATGGAGTTTCCTTTCTATGAAGCTTCTGTAAAGGAATGTATAACTGAGCATTTAATCTGTTAAAAATAGTTTTTATTATAATGTAGAACAAAAGAAATATAATTGCATTTATGTTGTATTTTTAAATCTAGTTTATATATAATATCTGGATGATATTTTTAAAAACTCCTAAGTCCCATTTTAAAAATTACCTTGCACACATGGGTTTTTAATTTTAATTCTCTTTCAGCAGCTTTGATCTGCTTTTAAGATACTTAAACCCCCTACTTATGTGCTGTTACCCTGTAGTTGCCCCAGTGATGTTTAAGTCCACGTAGTTCCTGCCAGCAGGCATGTCAGAACTGCTTACGTCCTGCTTGTGCGAGACGCTCAAATCCCAGGCTCACGCCTAACCCTAGAGGCATTTTCAGCAAGGCTTTCTCCTGCCTATCTCACTGGTTGGATCCCGTGTCTAAAGCCTCCTCAAATCACCACTACCAAAAAAAGCATAACAGAAGCAATAGGCAGGAACCAGACATTTTAGTCTCTGACTAGACACTGTTTCACAATAGTCAACTAGCAACTATTTTCACAAAGGAAGTAGGTTTTCAAATCCCATCTCATATTGTTTTGGAGCAGGAACCTTTAAATCCTACTTCCCCGGTGAGGACTTTAGGATACAGCTAAAACTGATCCACTTTATGTAGCTAATAAAGTATTGGGCTCCAGGTAAAATAAAATTTTTTTAAAAAAGAAGGAATGCAAAATATAAGAATTTTACAACTATGTGGTTAAGTCAAATTTTTTCATTTAGGATATAGTAGTTTATCTCAAACCCTTCTCCAGAGCAAAAGTTAGTCCAAAGCAAAGAGGTAGAATTGAGGTGTCTCCTCACTTACCAAAAAAGATTTCTAACTCTGTGCTAGAGGCTCTGCTAATAGAGAGCACATGCATAATTTCTGGGGTGCCATGTTTATATTTTGGAGATCAGTCTGTTTAATACTTATGATTAAAGAAATTGAATGGAGAAATAATTACAATATTTCTGAAAAAAGTTCAGCTCTGCAAAATTCAAAGAGATCCTGGAATTAACAGCCTACAAAGTAAATGAATAGGCAGGACCTAGAAGGTATAAATGTAAAATTCTTTCAGATACACAATTTTTTTTTTTTTTGCTATAATTTTCTTCTCCTAAATGTCTGTCAACCATGTGTTTTTTAAAATGGCCAAAGTGCTAGAACTGCTGATTAGCACATATTTAATGCAGAGAAACAAAAAAGGAAAAGAAAAGGAAAAAAAAAAGCCTTTTCTAAAAAGAAAATATTTGTGGTTTATTTGTTGTGGGGTTTTTTTCTTAATCCTGGATATTATAAATAGTTTCTGTTTCAGCAAAGTGTTCTAGTTGCCTTAATATATTTTGGGTTGTATTTTTTTCATACAATGTTAATTTGAATGCTTCAATAATAATGTGTGATATTTAGACTCATCAGCTCCTGATGGAAACACATGTATGAAACACCTTATCTTTGTAATAATTTATTAACGCAACTCTGCATTTTATGACCTCTGTGGTATCACTCTGACAAGTAGTGAAGCCCAGAGCTCTGAATGCCGAGAGCAGACTAATGTATTCTATGAGTTCTTAAGAGTTTAGTTACCTAGAGTTACAATTTGTATTGAGTCATTTTTTTTATATATATAAATATTTAGAGGATAGAGGATTGAAACAGATAATATACACAGCTGTGCAGGCTAGTACAAGACCCGTGGGGGGAAAAATTAATTTCCACTCTACCAGATTTATTTTGCTCACAGGAGCTTTTGTGGGTTCTCTCAACTTTATCCACACTAGGTGGTTTATTGTACCTCCCCTGCAACTTGTAGGTCTTAAGAGTATTACTGTGTTTTAAGAAGAAAATAGGAAAAATAGGTTGAGAGAGAATATTTCCTAAAAAATAAAACTATATTAAAAATCCAGTGCTTTGAAGCATTTTTTTGAAGTTTGTACTTTGATATCTCAAATAAACTTTTTTCTTTAAGAATTTAGAATGTACAAGATGATTAAAGACTGTGTGCACTCTTTGCTATTTATCTACCTCTACACTTTCCATGTACTTGTTTGACCTGGTTTTAGCATGCTAAAAGTATTCTTTATGAACCTTTATGCTCCTTACTTCCTCCTTTATCTCAACTATCCGTATTTTATTTTAGTTTTAAAGGAAATACACAATAAAAACTTTGGATCACTTCTTTCCATTCCATTAAGCCATCTGAAATATTATCTTCTAATTTGGTTATATTTTATAGAATTTTACATGGGCTATGTTATACTTACTGACAAAAAGGAAGATCAAGTAAGTCCTGCATAAGAGGAGAGACAAATTCTACCCAGGGAAATGTGAAATTTTAAAGTAAAAGGAAAGGAAAATCAGAATGGCAGTTATTTCATAGAAGCACAAAATTATTTGGGTTGGAAGGAACCTTACAGATCATCTTGTCCAACCCCCTGCCATGGGCAGAGACACCTTTCATTACAGCAGGTTGTGCAAAGGTTGCATCCAACTTGGCCTTGAGCACTTCAAGGGATGGAATATACACAGATTCTCTGGGCAACCTATTTTAATGTCACTATCAAGGTAAAGAACTTCCTCCTAATATCTAAGCAAAACCTACCCTCTTACAGTTTGAATGTCCTTATTTTGTCACTACATGCCCTTGTAAAAAGTCCCTCTCCCATTCCCTTATAGGTTCACATTAGGCACTGGAAGGTGTTATAAGGTCTTCCCAGAGCCTTCTCTTTCCCAGGATGACCAACCCCAACTCTCAGCCTGTCTTCAGTGGAGAGGTGCTCCAGCCCAAAGCTGGATGCAGCACACCAGGTGAGGTCTCACAAGAGCAGAGGAGAAAAATCCCCTCCCTCAACCTGCTGGTCACATCTTTTTGAGGCAGACCAGGATGTGGTTTCTGGGCTATGATTGAAAATTGCCAAGTCAAGTTGAGCTTCTTATCAACCACCCCTTCCAAGTCCTTCTTTCCTCAGCTAGTCTCAATCCATTCTCTGCCCAGCCTGTATTTGTGTTTGGGATTGACCCAGCTTGGATGCAGAACCTTGCACTTGGCCTTGTTCAACTTGATGGGATTCACATGGGCCCACCTCTCCAGTCTGTCAAGGCCCCTTTGGATGGCATCCCTTCCCTCCAGCATGTGCACTGCACTGCACAGCTTGCTGTCTCTTGGTCAACTTCTCATCTGTGCCCAGGCAGTCAGAGCTCCATGCAGTCCAGCTGGTCACTGGCACAGAGCACAACATTCCCTCCTTGTCTCTCCTGCCAGGCCCTCCTAAAGAGCTGTATCATTCCATTTCAGTGGTCCAGTCATAACAGCCATCCCACAATGTCTTTGTGATGCTGATAAGATCACAGCACACCTCTCTAACTTATCTTCTTTATTTCCCACGCTACATGCACTTGCATACAGGTGTTTAAATTGAGTTCTAGCTGAAGACTGCTGACTGAAGAGGCAGGAATTCCTTTGTGCTGCTGTTCAAGTACTCAAATGCTCGTCCTTCAAAGAAATGTCCTTACACACCCACACCACTGTTAATTCTGTTAAAAAAACCCCCAAAAACCAAAAAATACCCAAACCAAAACAAAACACCAACCAAACAAACAACGAAACCAACAACAACAATAACAAAAGAAATTCTTAACTCCCATTTTCATAATAAAATAAAATAACTTTTGTAATAATAAGTATTTTCATTTACAATGCAAGTGAAATATGCATTTTAGAATAGAATTCCCCAATCCAAAGGACTTTTTCTCTAAACATACCTTGGACCATCTCTTCCTGTCTCACCAGTTTAATTACCTTGAACATAAATGACTGTATTTTTCCAACTGTGACATGTTCAAAATTATTACACACACAAAGTCTTTTCCTAGAGTTATGGTGTTTGTCCTTCTGGGTATTTTACTATGGCATTTAAAAGACATCTACACTATTTTAACTTTTATGACTTCCAAAAATAAATTGCTTTTTTGCTATCTTTCTTAGGGCTCCATATGACAACATAAACGCAGTTCGAAACAAATACAACTAAATTTTCAATATCTATAATAGAATGATTTTTCCATATATTAAACCCATTAATTTTTCCTGAAAGGCTATGAAATGAGGATGGGGGGGGTTAATATTATCCTGCCTTTGTGATATAGTGTTTTGTAAAATGTAATAGTCTCATACTGAAGTTTGCTATTTTTTTTGGTTTTTTGTTTGTTTGTTTGTTTTGTTTTGTTTTGTTTTGTTTGTTTAATAAGCAACTCAGAATATATTATGCTGTGTTAAAATCTCAAACAAAGCTGCCCATGACTGAAATTATTATCTTCCAAAGAGAGGACTGTCAGCGTATAAAGAGCAAACATCAAGATTTTCTTCCTAATACTTAACAGATTCTAACATTTAGTTAATATGCCTTACATCAAATATAGCATTTCAGACAGATGATTACAGACTGATTTTCTGAAATTAGATTTGTAGCTGCCTTCCATTGCTGGTAGATCAAGTCCAACTGGAATCCAGTCACTAATTTCAGTGGGAGCTGTGCATACATTTTATAAACCTCCAGGTTTAGTTCAAGAAACCTTCACAAGAACCTATAGCTACTTGTGTCTGGGTGGTGTATTGCTTCTTTTGGATTATGAATGAAATTCTTACATTTTATGCCACACACATTTTTCAGGTTAAAAGAATGTGACTAGTATTCTAGTCAGTTTTCCATTATTCATCTGAAATTTAAGGGGGTTTGCATCAATTATTTGTTAAACAAGCATATGGCCATTATATTTTCAAAAATATTTACAGCAAGAATTTTGAATTTGCTGTTCTTGTCAGCTGAATCTCACATAAGTGTGGGAAAATTTAATCTTTGTGCATGCAAATGCAGGTATTTGCTTATGCAATGACTATATGCATATTTTGCTTAACTAGTTTGTTGGTTGAAATTTTAAAATATTTGAAAACCTGTGATGTTCAATCCATTCCCTAACATCCATTTTTCAGGAGATAATAATTCTGGGTAGAGGGGGATTACTTTGTTAAGAACAATACAGTGATTGTCTTTCTAAGATGCACTTAAAATAAAATAAAAAGCTTAGCTGGTACAAGAAGTTCAGTTTAATCTATAAATTCAGTGTAATCCTAAGAAATATTGAGGCTGGATAAATCATATAATATTAACTATGGAGAAAGTGATGCAGTCACTTGCTATGATAAAAAAAATTGTGTAGTTCCACAAAGTAAAAAATTAGATTATATGAGATCCAAGAGTATCTGAGCCCTTTACCAGTGCATTCCTGAGAATAATACCTGCCAGGAACTCTCTTACAGGTTATAGAGGGAGAGAGTTATTTAAGAAGTTATTCACTATGAGGAAGTACTTGTTAATAGCTTTCAGAAGTTTTGCTCGGCACAGAGAGGGACCTTCTGATTTAGAGAGCTTTAGTCATTCATGACCTAAATTAGCATGGACTCCTTTTGTATTAGACTATAGTGACAGAAAAATACACGCGGTAATTTAAATTCTTTTTTAAATTGCCAATGACTGTGTGAATGTAAACCTTATTTGCCCATTTTTTGCCCATTCTGATTCGACTTTCTCCATAACTTACCTTAAATAATTACCTATCTTTTGTATTTTCAGCTCCACACAACATTTTATTATGTTCATGTCTGCAATTTTTTGAGTTATTCAGTGGTTAGATCAGATTTTATTTGTGCCTTCCAACATCAAGTATCATGCTCTTATTTTGCTTCAGAACAGCTGTATTTCAAGTTCTTGTTTCTGAGTCCATGCATTTGTTTAAAACAGTAGAAAACTGTAACTTTATATTTTATTTAAATATTTACAAAATAGATGTACATACTTTCTTGGGGAAGAAGATTACTACTTAAATCTCAGTTCACTATGATGATTAACCTTTTATTAGTTTGAATGTAGTAAATTACCCTAACTCGTCCTCTTCTTTACGTATGGAAAAAATAATGTGGATCAGAAGATGATTTTATGTAACATAGGAATGTCTTCATTAAAATATTTCTTACATTATCTATATTTATGTAATAATTAATTCTGAAAGCAGAGGAGTTCTATGAAAAAAAAAGTGAACTGCTATTTCTTTTCTGGTATTTTCATGTCAAACAGGGCCAGGTCAATCATAAACCCAGGACTGTACTGCAGTCACACATTTCTAGAATAATAGATTAGCAATACCCAGTTTGGCTAAAGTTCACTAAACTGTTCTGGTATCCTTACAGCTGAGAGCTTGTAAGAGTTGTTATGAAACTGTTACTGATGATGACCTCAAGAAACATAGCCTTCATCTTAGCATTTACTATTTTCAGGGTGAGTTGTTTTTGCCATCTGGATGATTATTTTACTATGTAAAAAAATCAATTCCCCCTTTCTTTGGGAAGGACTTAGCACTAACAAGCAGATCTTGAGTTGTTTTTCATTTCTTTTTTTCTGAAAAAGCAAAATTATATAGATTAATTTTAGCTTGAGTATTCTTTAAAAATAGTATTATTCCTTTCTGTACAGAATAGTCACTTATGTACTATTGCTGCTTTCAGTGTTCTTTTCCAAGACATATTTCATATATTTGGTTTTGATATCTAAAATTACAGGCTGAGGATGTTTGTAGTTAAGTCAATATTTGAGCTATGCAACATAGGCATTTAGAGAAAGGCCAAGTCCTGTGCTTTTGTAACTGTTTCATTGCTGTAAATTCCTCAGTAAGTATTGCACTCCTTCATCTATTGAAAGAGTGAAACAGTAGTTCACATTTATGCTATAAGCAAATTCAGTGGACTAAAAGAAGGAAAGAATATTTTCATCTGTTTTCTAACAGTAGATTAATATTCCAATATTTTTGTATAAAAGCCCAACAATTAGTTCTGGTTCCCTGTCATTTTCCCACAATTTTATAGCATTAGCTACCTTACTTCCATTTCCTTTTTTCAAACATATTATGGGGTTTTATACACTATATATTAAATAATATTTGTGTTGCTAGGTAATAATCTTACCATTTATTTCAATATGTGCTTTGTTAATTAACATTTGGTTTTTCTTCTGTTTAGACTCTGCCTCCTCCAAAATAGCATTTTGACCCTCATCAGTGCACACCGATTTAGGCACCTCAGTTTGTTAATGTAGCTACTACACTGTTGAGACAGACTTTGTAGCAATACTTTAAAACATCTATATCTAAGTCAAAAAAATGATTTTGCCAATTACAGATAAATTAACAATGAGAATGGAAAACCAACAATTTGTAAAGAGTGTAAAGAAACTCTATCTGTAGGATTTAATTGTGGTAGGGGTTAGGAGATTTGTTCCTTTCTTTTTTAAGAGTCAAAGGTATATGGAAATACATTGAGAATGGACTTGTTACAACTGTTGCATTTGTATGTGACAGTTGCACTTTGTTGAACTTTGCCTGTTAAAACACTAATATTTCTGGAATCCACCGTGTTGACACAGTGCTGCTCCATGTTCCTCTGTGTCCGATGCAGTCAGGCAGGCTTAGGAATGACCAGTAGTGTCTGGTAGTGCAAGTCCAAGGGTGATTTATTCAGAAGTCGGTAAGTTTATGTTTGGCAGATGCTTGGCTCACAAGGCAGATAGCTCTGAGTTTCACAAGTGACTTGTGCTACCATAGTTTTTCTCCTAACACATGATCTTTTATGAGCAAAAAGCGCCATCATCACACAGCGCACTGTCTGTTACATCCTGTGACATACCAGATAATTCCTGCCTTCTCTCTTCTGTGGCCTGGGACTGCTTTTGTGAGGCCTGCGGAAGGAGTGAATTTAAGTGTGGTTTAGCATTAAACAGGATAAAGTAAGGGTTGAACTGCAGCCAACTATAGCATAAAACCCTTAAAACATAGTTACAAAAAGCCAGCAGACAAAGGACATATGCAGAGATAGAAAGCAGAATATTTTGTTCCTTGCTGTGGGTGTGACAAACTCCCAGGCCATACTCACCAGTATCATATGGCAGCCCTGTATTTGGTTTTGGTTCAGAAAGATAATTAGAAACAACTGTTTTGCAGTGACAATAACCATCGATTGCCAAGGAAGAAGGAAATTTATCATCTCCAGGATTCCTTTAACTGAGACAGGACGTTTTTATGCTCTAGTAAACCACAAGTTATTTGGCTTGACAATATTCACTTGCAATTTAAGGGAAGATGATATGTTCCACTACAGGAATTATTGGTGAAATTTTATGGCCTGTGTTAGGCAAAGATCAAACAAGATGACCCTTATGTCTTAAAATCTGTCCTTAAAATTTACAGCTGCTCAAAAAAAACACTTGTAAGAAAAATGATGAAAGGAAAGAGGAGGACTGAAACACCAATCTGAAATGTTTTCCCTACAATAAAGCACATTTTTTTCCAAGAACATTGGGCATTTCTGTCTGTTTGGAACTATTACATCCCCAGACTTATTCATAGCCAGGGCCTAACCAAAGATTTCACAAACACAAAAAAAGCAAACTATGAGCTCTCTTCTACTTTCTCTTCTAGCAGTTGAAAGAAATATTGCCTACACCTCCGCAGTGTGTATCACTCATGCCAAGCCATGTAGAGATTTACCTGCCTGTGCAATGACTGTATATGCAGACAAAGAAATAGTGTCTTCTTACATGTGAGAAACTAAGTTCAGGATGACTGAGTCACTCAAAGTTGTGAAGTTTCTGTCAGAGCCAGGGAATAAATAGAACTAAGCATGAGTCTA